>JAQJVL010002661.1:48598-87525 GCA_035578905.1 Stictocephala bisonia | reverse complement strand
TCTACTGGGTAGCAAATGATATCAACTTAGCTACCAACCGTGTACAAATTTGATAGCATTTGTGATCAGTTTGGACAGAAATCAGCTTGGGTTGACATCTGGGATCATCTTGGGTAGCCTTCATGCTTACACCGAAAGGGGGATTGGGGGTAATGCCATAACGAGTAAAGTGAGTTTCCACCATAATGCCGTATAAGGACAATTATTTACACAATTATTATTTAAAATGATAAAACACCACAATTAATCCAATAATAAAACAAACTGGAATATACTTTGATGATTGAATAGAAATACGTTCTTTTAAAAGGAGTTAATAATGAATCAATTACCAACTCTTCAAAAGAATTTAACGCCTGAGAGATATGTTTTCTTCTAAATTGATCATATCTTGTATTGGGAGGCTTTGAGGATGTTCTTAAACTTTGAGGATGTACTGCTGTATACTTAGCAGTAAGACTTTTGTTCCAACCCACAAACAACAACATTAACTTATTTCTTAGGAAGAATCCTCCCTGAACACAAAGTTGAGTCATCGTTGAGGATGTCACCGTACAACTTAAAGAAGTTCGGTAGTAGAACTGAATTTGATAAACCCCTTATTTACATGGTTTTTCAATTGGCCTAGGTAATTTGATTTATTATAATAAATATATTGCTCTATTAAAAATTGTTCGTAATAATTAACATAAAGTTATTGATCCTCAATGTTCAGTTCTAACAACC
This sequence comes from Stictocephala bisonia, assembly GCA_035578905.1. Classification (NCBI taxonomy): domain Eukaryota; kingdom Metazoa; phylum Arthropoda; class Insecta; order Hemiptera; family Membracidae; genus Stictocephala; species Stictocephala bisonia. The sequence continues at coordinate 86,799 of JAQJVL010002661.1, read as the reverse complement.
CAACCATCAACACACATATGTACGGACGATATATATTGCTCCCATTCACGTACAGTTGTAGGGATGATATGACAACCCTACCATCCACCCCCAGCCATACGGAAACTTTGTACAGACATTTCAGCCACCCATAGTCATACGGACAATTGGAATAGCCCACCAATCCACCTACAGAAGTACGGATAATATACATCCCTCCCACCCACCCACAGTCGTTGGGACGATTTGAACAGCCCTACAATCCACCCACAGCTGGACGTAAAATTTGTAGGCCCTTCCATCCACCCCCCGTAATACTGACAATCTGGTTCCTCTCACAGTTCTATGTGAACTCTAATACACCCACGATCGCACATACAATTTGAACATCCATCCTGCCCACCCACATTCATATGGACAATTTGGACGCCCCCTCGCATCCACCCTCAGTCGTACGTATAATTTGTACAGCCATCCCCCCAACCACAATCATACGGACAATTTGGATGCCAACTCTCATCCACCCACAGTCATATATATAATATGGATAGGCCTCCCATCTAACCACAATCCTACGTCCAATTTGGACGGCCATACCATCCACCCACATTCGTACTTAGCATTTGACGGTCCTCTGATCCATACACTGTCGTACGTTTATTTTGAGGGTGATGTCGAATTGGGCCCATGGTCAGTTAGGGTCGTTAAAAGGACGGTTGAATTGGGCCCATAGTCAGTTCGGAGGCAGTGTCGAATTGGGCCCACGGTCTGTTAGGGTCATTAAAAGGGACGGTTGAACTGCGCCCATGGTCAGGTCGGAGGCAGAATCTAATTAAAAATTTGATTGCTCCCATCCAACTTGGTTTTAGTTTTGTGTAACATCTAAAGTAGATGTTTGATTATGGTCAGATGGTGGTCAAACGTCTCTTTTAGACGATTGAAACATTTTCTTTTTATGTCTTTCTAAATACAGTCGTGTAATAATATTTTTTGTTATATATATGCACAAAATGCTAAAACCCCTGACCCAATTTTAGGTTAGGTTAGGGCCCCAATTTTAGGTTAGGTTAGGTTAGGTTAGGTTAGGTTAGGGCCCCAATTCAACCCTGACGGGCGATAGTCCGCTTAGAAAGTTGTGACCGTGGGCCCAGTTCAACCGTGTCCCTAACTGACCAGGGGCCCAATTCAACCCTGACCCTTCGAGGGTCGACGCTAATCCACTTAGAAATGTTGTAACCGTGGGCCCAGTTCGACCATGTCCTATTTTGAACGGCCCTCTTCCATGAACCTATAGTCTTAAGAACAAGATTAAGGAATATATACGGATGGGAGACTCACCCACTGTTAAAATCGTCATAAATATGTTACAAAATCCTCTACATGAAGCTATATGCAGAGTTTATATACGGAATAAGCATTTTAGAATAAAAGCAGGAGAAGTAAAAAATAATAATAATAAATAAATACTGGTAGAGTATTAATTAACCTTTATGAATATATAATTGTAAATAAATGAAATAGTTGACGAATATAATTACTTTTACACTTATTTAAACATATTTATTAAACGTATTTATTATTTTTAACCCTAGTAAGACACAATGGGGTGTCACAAATTTCATTTTCATTTTACTCTGTTATTTATTAGGATGGGATGTATTTCTTTTATGTAAATTCAGTTAGCACCCCCACTTGCAGGTACCATATATTGTCATAGTTAATACTGCTTTCTATGAGTCACTAAATAACTTTATTTTCTGTTTGGAGTTTCTGACACCCCAGTGTGTCTTTTAAGGTAACATTTTTTATTCTAGTGCTTATAGTTTTAGTGCCTTTTCTTATTGTTCTTTTGGATAGCAAAACAATAAAATAATAATAATTTAAGCTTTTACTTGAAGAATGAGGTCTACAATCTACCCACAAGCATAGAATTTGTCCAGAAATGTCTAGAACATTTTCGTAGTATGATAATTTATGTTAGATGAACTTTGCCCCTTAGCTAAGATATTTATAAGTATTTATTTTTTTTTTTTTTTAGTAAAACACACACACACACACACTTACACACACATATATAGACATATACGTCATGACTATCCAACTCTTTCGGTGACTACATCAGACATGCGGTACTCCACACGGAGACTCCTAAAATGAGACCTCCGTATGCATCACGTTCAGGCAAATGTATCTCCTCCGAACACCATTGGTTGAAATATCGAACTCCGGACCGTATACTGTTCATAGATTGTGACATCCGCCGCACGCTATTGGTTGGTCAATTGTACACCGTTCAGAGGTTGTGACTTCCGCCGCATGTCATTGGTTGGCCGATTGTACACTGTTCAGAGATTATGACATCCGACGCACACCATTGGTTGGAATATGAGGCTCCGAACGTACATTGTTCAGGCCTTTTGACATCCGCTTTGCACTTATATATACAAATTATGAAATACTTTAAATTTGATTTAGAACATTTTGTTATAGTCACGTGTAGGTTTTGTCAAAATACGATCTGTACTGCATTCGTTGAGAAAAACTTCTTTCAAATTGGTTTGATAGTTTTCTGTGTGTTGTTTCCTTGTGACATAACCTACAAAATGGCGATGTGCGGTGTGTGTAATAAGTCCTTAACTGTAAAACAAATGAAAGTGTCGTGTCGTGACTGCAACAAGGACGTCCGTGAGACCTGTGTGAAGTGCAGTAAAGCTGACATTGAGCAGTGCTGGCCTGGTTTGGCGTCGTGAACAACGCCATTGCATGCGTTGTGAATGACTTGAATTGTATTGCAGCTCGTCATGTCCGTTGATCTCATTTTACTATCAAATCATTTATGTGTTACTGTTATGATTTACCATTCTCTAGTCTTGTAATTTTTGCTAATGTGATAACCAATACAAATTCTAACTATGTTAAACCTTCAGGCCACAGAGAGCAATGTCACACTGCAAAACATTATGAATGCCGTTACTAAATTATCCTGTGAGCAAAAACAATCTATTGTCGATTTCAATTATTATTTACATGTTAAAACTAATGAGGTCTATAAATCTGGTGGTGTAGCTGTTTTTGTACACAATAGCATAACTGTATTGGATGTTCAGCCGTTAACATTTAAGCCATCTGATGTTATTTTGATCCGTTTCAAAGAAATTGGATTTAATTTTACTTTAATAGCACTATACATACGACACCAATGTGAGGAACATTCGTTTATAAATGAATTGGAACTATTTGTAAAATAGAAACATTTTTATCATAATAAGTAAAAACATTTTAATTGTAGGAGATATGAACATAAATATTTTGAGTGATGATGTTTCAGTTGATGATTATAAAATTGTCTTAGTTTATAATGGAATGAATTCGTTAATAAATACTGCAACACGGGTTAGTAAAAGTACTGAGACATGTATTGACCATATTTTGGAAAAACATTCAAACAATAAACAATTACCGTTTGAGTCTGTTGTAATTGAAACACATGTAACGGATCACTTTACAACAGCTGTGTGTCTGCGTGGAGAGGCCTCTTACCGCCTTCGGTCAATGACAAGGTCACGCGACCGTTTTATCGCAACAATTATGAGCAGCTCAACAATCAACTGGATCAGGTTGAGTGGAGCGGGTTTGTTGTTGGATTTTTACCAACAACAAAATGCTTCTCACATATTTGATCTTTTTTATGATAAACGTAACCGTGCAACAGTAAAGTAGAATATAAGCAATCGAACTTGAAAATTGTTAAACTGAAACCGTGGATTAATTCATCTATTTGCAAACGAATTAAAACTAGAAACAACTTATTGAAAAAGTTTAAAATCTAACTTGAAAACAATGTGTTAAGTGTCTATTATAAACAAAATAGGAATACACTCTGCCGCAAGAAATTAGGGAATTGAAAAATAACTACTACCGTGGCCTTTAATAAATATAGTGGAAACTCGAAAAAAACACTTGGCAAATTATTAATGAAGTTACGTGCCAGAAAAGGTTTAATGACGGATCCATTGTTTTGAAAATAAATGACCAAGCCGTAAACGATCCTGAATTAGTTGCCAATTAGTTTACTAATTTATTTTTTCTCAGTTGCTGGTAGGTTAAGTGAGAATATAGAGAAACCAAATAACTTTTACACATTTAATAAACAAAATTGTTATAGAACAAAATATATTTCACAGTAAATGTTTTTTTTGACCAGGAAGAGTTAGCGAGTTGAAATTAGCTATTTATTCATTGAAAAATGGGACATCACCAGGTATAGATGGAATAAGCACATCGCTTGTACAAGAAATTTATATGAAGATGTTAAATGTTTTATTATATTTAGTCAATTTAAGTTTCCAAACAGGAGTTTTTCCTGAAAACCTGAAAGAGGCTATAGTTTTGCCAATATATAAAAAGAGTTCTAAAACTGATATTTGTAACTATAGACCTATATCATTACTATCAACATTTGAGAAAACATTATGAAACAAAAATTATTAAAATTTCTTGAAGATACCTCGTTTTTTAGTGCAAATCAATTTGGTTTTAGAAAAGGTAAGAAGACTGAGGATGCTTTAATTGATTTTATGGATAAAGTAAGTAATGGTGTGAATAACGGCAAAAGGTTATTGGCTTATATCTAGATATCACCAAAGCATTTGATAATGTTATATAACTGTGGCGTAAGGGGAGTGGTCCACGATTGGTTTGGAATGAAAACAGTGTGTTAGAGTGAATAATACATTAGGTAAGCATGACATGTCATAGTTTAGGAGCAACCCTATTTTGATATATATTAATGGCTTGTATAATGGAAGCTTTTATGGTAATGTCACATTGTTTGCGGAAGGATATTGAATGCAATATTAATTTGGATTTGCAAGCCCTGAGATGGTGATTTTCGAGAATAATATGATTCTAAGTCCTGAGAAAACAAAGTATTTGAATGTTAGTTTGAGGGGGGGGGGGTTTGAAATGTTTGAAAATAGAATAATATATAAATGTATACTTGTTATATTTATTTTTTTTCGAGAAACAAAGATTATTATTGTTATTTTAATGTACTCTCAAGTTTATTTTGCTTCTTGTTTCCACCGTAACAATGACGAATCTGACTCGTAGATTGTTTTCGGATTCCAGTAACCAATGGGCAACCGATTGAACACTACAAAACACACAACTAGACCTGCTTATTTTGTTTTGGTTCTTCACTTGGTTCACGAACCACCTCTGGTCAGGTTTTGTCTGTGGATTCACTTGGAACTTGGACATGGTGATGAACCATGTTTTAAGGCGTGTGATAAAATTATCAATGTAATGCTTAGAACAAACGTGGTTCAACACTATGTCCACGAACCAAGTCGTGAGCCAAGATTGAAAGGGATTCGGAGTGTTCATGAACACGAAAAAACCAACTGTAAAGTATATTTATTTTCACAACGAATAGACTGACTACAGAATGTCCATGAAGACCACACTCTGACATTGCGGTGCTTGTAAGTTCCATCCAGCGATGATATGGTAAGGTAGTTTGTAGCCTAGATTTTTTGTAAATGTCTTGAAGTTTCGACACCTGATGATTCTGAATATGCCGTTTTGATGTTTCCCCAGCCATTGATTTCTGTCAAAAAGATCATAAGTCTTACAACCGTGAAAACTGCTTCGAATGTTACGCTTACAACCGAAACATTTTATGGTACTGGACGTGAGTGATATTTCGTATCTGAAACCAGTAATGGAACACAAACCATTTGTATTACCACGTTTGAAGAAGTTAGCAGAAATCAATCTTGGGTTCTTATCGACGACGTCAGTTATAAGAGCTTCAACAGATTTATCTTTCTTGTATTTACACTGACGCGAATGATTAATAATCGTTGGAGACGATCTGCTTGGATCGTTGTATGTATTGAACTGGTTATCAAAACTAAGCGTACCCTCGACTTCGTCCATACTCATAGTGGTGTCCAATTTTTATAAATGAACGCACAGATACAATGCGATGGGCTAAAACATGTACCGAATTCCGTAGATGAATGACTAGTCATCGGACAACGAGGTCTCGCTCGTACTTTTTGCATATCGCGTGGAACATACGCATTAGCTTTATTTCATCATGGTTCTCATCTCGTATCGTAAACACCCACTTGACCCAGTATTGCAAGAAGTTTTTCATGATGAAGACGTAGCCCGGTCGCAAGGCTGAATTGTAAGAAGGTCTTGAGATGCGAAAGTCATCGAAGAATTCTCCGTTGCTGCAGACGAGTACAGGCCAAATGGCGATTTTTTCACCGAACCTAACGGTCGATGTGTCAACTAGCTTTTTTTGGCACAAATCGGAAGTGTAGCTTCTGAGTGGCAATTTGGTCAAAAGAACTTGGTTTCTCTCGCTGTACATTCTCTCGTTCGTTGTAGGTATACGAGTGGTGGTGAACCAATCTACGGAGCGGTCGTTGTGTAATGTACTGAGGTGGGTGATACATAAGTGCAGTAAGTTGTTCAGCTCGATTGCCACGCTTATGTTTGTATCGATGTTGTCTCTTAGGTACCTGGCGATCACTGACAACAGCGTGTCCACAACTCTCACTCCGTTATGACTTAAGTATATCTCCGTGCAGGACGTTTGTCTCTCTTGTCCCTTAGAAGTGGTTTTGCCATCGGTGTAAAGTATGAGCTGTCGGTTCTGATCAATCACCAGACAGAAGTCGACTTTACGTATACGTGGTTCTAGTCGTACCGTGGTCGTGACATTTCCTACGTCTGTGACAACTGCGTCGATGGACGTACGTATGACGATCTCCAGTTCCTTCCTTGTAACGTCCGTATCCTGCAAGCCAGTGTGTACCAACGCTCCGTCGGTCTGTACGAGTAGGATATTTTCCTGAGGCAAATTCTGCAGCGTCCTCGACATAACACTTTTACACAGGGACCTGATAGCCGATGCGCATTGGGGTGACAGCAAGTCGTTGAACTGGGACGTAGACTTATCGGTACAACCGTAGATGACGTTGGCGAGTTTCTTGTAAAATAGGTTCATCAGTACGTGTTTGTTCTTGCGTTTGAGAACGAGTCGTTCCATCAGTCTTGCCAAAGAGCCAACGTAGATTTCCGGTTTGAGAGATACAATTACAAAGTTGCTGTCTACGTCGTTGACGTGTCCGATTTGATTGTACACACAAGTCATGACAGTTTGTTGTGGCTGTCGTGAAAACGTGGAATCGTATGATGTAAGTGCTTCTAATCGTTCGTTCAGTTTCTTCAGCACCTGTCTTTCGACGATAGCCGTCGTTTCAGGTGAGATGTTATAGAGGGCGGCCACAGTAGGGTAGGCGGACTTCAAATAAAACTCAATCATGTTGTTTCTGTACATACCTCTCTGGAACTGAGCCAGTGGTTTTATACCGTTCTCTTTGAGAAAAAGCTCATTGGATACGGACCCACGGGCACCGCCAAAGTACAGTGACAAGTCGATCAGTGTTTCAATGAATACGTAATTTGAAGCTCTTAGAGAATCGAACACCAGGTCATCGTTTGAGGCTTTGGACGCACGCTGTGGCCTGAACGCCTCCGGTGGGTCGGTGTATCTTAGGCCGAAAACGTCCAGCAGACCGAGACGCAGTTCGCTGGCCATGCTGGAGGCGATGTCTAATATACGCTCTGAACGAAAGTTGAAAACTAGACCGGCGCACAGGTTCTGTCTGTGTTCCATCAACCTGAGGGCGTTTTGTTTCAGTTCTGCATTTCCTTTGATCGACTGGTGGTCTATGCGGATGGACCCATTACAGGTCAAGGACGAGTCGTTCAGTAAACAGTGATATGCTCGTGCGAACTTACATACGGTCGAGTCTAGATCGTTGCATAACCTGGCACAGTCGAGTGAAATCGAATTTCGAAACATATCTGTGGACCCAGAACCTTCGGATGATTTGAGAGAACACTTGATTTCTGTTTCTAAGTCGGCGGCATGACGTCGGCCACGAAACACCAGAGGTTCGTAGAAATTGCGAGCCAAGAGGTCCTCATCGTACGCTTCGTTAATTGCTAGTCGAACATAGGTGTTCATGTTATCTTTCCATATGACTTTTTTCAGATCCTCAAGCATCCTGAGGCGAGCCTCGATGTCTTCTGAACACGGTTGTAAAACAGCGACCAAGACGTGATTGTTTTTACTGTATGCGTTGTAAGAGGTAGTGAACATTTGCAGAAACTCGTGGACACTTTCATCCCAGCAATAGTACACGTGCATAACAGTTGGCTGCTTGTCCGTACGGTCGGTCACACAACACGCGATGGCACAGAAGTGTTGCTCACACCGAATCACGACAACGGGCAGTTCTTCGAGTTGATCCAGTGAGAGTTGAGACAGGCGTTTGGCGTTCAACATTGAGAAGAACGGACGGATGTCGTGTACAGTGAGTGGTCCACACATCGCCCTCTGTTTTTCTAATATTGACGTTGTCAGTTGCTTGCTCTTGTGTCGATCCCCGTTGCCGTCTAGATCGAGAGCGGTCGTTGGGCCGTCAGTCAGGTTGCTACAGTTACCCGCAGGTAGATTGGAAGTTCGTTTTTTCTGTGAGCCGCACGTACGTTTGGACGTGGCAGTACTAGAACACGAATATGCAGATTCATAATCGATGCACAGGGCGTTAGATGCGCTATCACAGCCAATCAACCTGTTCACGTCAGGAGGTTTGTCAATGACGCAGTAATTGATTTCAAACATCTCTGTAGTGCTGATTGCGGCTGCCAGTGACAGTTTCTTCGTAGACGTGTTCAGACCCACCGTTCGCTGCCAGTTCTCAATGTCTTGACCGTTCGCTTTAGCCATCTTGGAACAGTGTGCGAATAACGGTTCTAGATAGTCTAGAATTGTCATCGTGCTGCAGTTTGCAGCGTAGTTGATTGCATACACATCGTGGTTGTTAGCGGCGTTAGATGCCAACAACTTAAGTGCGCGGTTACGCTTGAACCACGTAGAGAAAGTGAGCCTCATGAGTGCACCCACGCCGACACTCCATAAGGAGTAGACTTGTTGAAAGACGCGTTGAAAATCACCAACCGTTTCTAGACGCAAGAAGGTGACTTGGCAGGCGTCATAACAACAATCCGCCAGTGACAGAAGGGCTTGTAAAAACCTGATGTTGTCTTGAAAGAGGTCATCTGTTTTAAAAGTACAATTGTTTTCTTCCGTTGAAGAGCCCGTAAAACAGGGTCTAGTGAATGCTGCTTCTTCGTAGTTGACACTTAAGAACAGAGGAGGTACGTAGTCGGATATACTTTGATAGTACATATGTCCTTTATCGAAAATAGTGCGTAGTACTTTGTTCTTTCTGTTATCAAAATAGGTTCTCAATACAATGCCCGAACCTAGATGCGCTGCTATCACTGCAGTACTATAAGCCCGTTTAAAGTTTTTCTACTCGCGGTTCTATAATCCTAAAAGTCCTCGACAGAAAACCCGGTGATATCACCTACGACGACATACCACCGGGTCTATTTCGAACAGAACAATCGTCGGAAGGACTTGTAACAATAAACAGAGAACATTCATCGAGGCCACTTATGACAGTGTGCGCCGTTCACCTGGAAAGATATCTTCTTCAATCGCAGTCAGTGGCTTCGGAATGAATGTCGTCGACATATACGATTACTACTTTTTTCACGAGCCTCATAGAAAATTCGATGACTACTGTGAATATGGAATTTGTGAAAACAACCATGTCTACCGACGTATGGTATCGGCAGTCGAGGAACACAAGAAGCGCCAAAAGTTCAGTCACTACTACACCGAGGAAAGTGAAAATAAGGAACGATTCAAAACAACGGACTGTTTGAGGGATGTGTTGGAATACATGTTGTACAACGTGTCCGGTGACACCGGATTACTTGCTCACTACTCCTGTTGTATGTTCCTTTACAGAAAGACCAACGCGCCAGGCGATGGTTTGGACGTCGCCAGCTCACCGCTGTACGAAGAATGCGATCACGTGTGTAATGCGATTCCAATAATGATTGGTTCGCAGTTGGAGCGAAAAGTACTCGAGAACTTATCTGCTATGATCGACACGCACGTTTCGGACATTTACGACTCCGAATATCTTCACAGAGTATATTCCGGATCGTTCCTGGTGAATGGAACGTTTTACTACTCAGTGTTTCGCGAGTCTAATAACAATAAGATCTGCCATAACAGTAAGAGCAAGTACAGAGGAGACGAGACCGTTGCATATTTCTACGACAACGCTTGTAACAGAGGTGTGAAATTGTTTACGGACAGATGTGGACAACTGAGAGTGAACGACCGAGATGGAAACGAAGTGACAGAAGTCACGTCCAACGTGATGCTGCAGTTTTACAAGGAGTGTATGAAAAACTGGAGCTGCTACACATTAGACATGCAACTGATCAAAGACTTTTTTGCGTCTGTAAAGAATCAAGGATTGGCGGGGATTGATAATTTCAAAAACAAAATCTATACGAATTACAGCATAGGACTTAATACGTTTCTCGACAAACTACCATAGGACGCAATGAGTAATCCCATATGGAACAGCTCACTAATGGTAGGTAAGATAAACTTCGGCATTTCACAGCGACTTAGCTATCCGAAATCGAAATCGGAGACTAAAAAGCAGAACGAGCAAAAGTTGAAAATGTGCACCGGTGGGATGTCTACTGGGTATTTGGTAGAAACACAACGACGTAATAACGTGAGAAGAATCAAACCGCATTCAATAAGGTCTCATAAAAAAGCCGTATCGTGTCCTAAGACCGAAGCGACTGGAATTCAGGAGTTCACAGATGACGTGCTAGGGAGTAACAAGACCGAAAGAGGATCGTGTAGAAAGAGGAAACGTCGAAACAGCGTCAATGAAAATACTGGATCCAATGAGAACGATAAGAATCGGTCTGATGCCACTGTTCGGGCGTGCAACGTGTCGAAAAAGCACATTGTGGATAAGCCCAGCCACACGATACTAGGCAGCAAAGACGTAAAGACCGTAGGTCTAATGGAAAAACTCGAACGGGGAGAACGTAACGGTCCATCCACGTTCAACCAAGTATCCGTATCCTACTTACCACTGATTCACGTGCTGTCTAAAACCGTACAGAAACTTCAGGTGGAACACGTCCACGCGGAATCTTCAAAAACCGTTCCACGTGACGCTTCAGGATTCATCTGTATGAAGTATATGGGAAATATATCAACCGCTGGCAAAAAATATGTTGTTTACGGAACGAGTTACAGTCTCGTACGGTCATGTGCACAAAATCGTGGAGGCGGTGGAAGTAGGAATCGAGAGCCTCGAGAGAAGGAAATCAGAGTTTACCGAGTTAACAGTGTGTCGCAATGAAACGACGACGGATTTAAATGTCGTCACAGACGAATGGATGCACTTAGTTATCAACAACGCCGTCACAACGTGGAAGCTGCCACGAAAACAATTTCTGGGATTCCTTATATTTCTCAAGACACGTTGTCACCGTTTTGCTTGGATGAAATTGGTGGGAAACTACTTGTGCATATACTACTACGAAGGTGTGCCGCTTTTACGTTACCACTGCGAAGAGACGATGTTCGACACCCTCAGAGATTCGGTCGGCATTACCGTTGCTAGACATTTGGCTGACGTAGATTGCTTGTATTTCAGCAGAGACGAGTTAGAAATGTTGGCAGCAACTGATAACGTCACCACGAGATTGTTGTCGTCTGTTCCTGGTTTAGGGAAAAATGACGTTATAGCCAGAACCAATACTCTGATCAAAATGTGGTTTACGAAACCATGCAAAAACGGCAACTACGACACAACTGATAATTCCTCTCTGTTGGCGAAACACATCGATCAGTACACTGACTATACTGCACCAGCGAAAAGGAGTGTTTCTGTGAATGCACGGAAATCAGCCTGCATCAACGTCTATTACCAGCGAGCTGCTGAATTGATACGCGGATTCAACATTTTCGTGAATCCAGACGAGTACGAAGATGCGACGGCGACACAAGTGGCTGAGCGATTTGGATTACCGAAATGGGTAACGCTCAGGGACTTTATCAGACTCCGCGCAGAACTAACGAACTGTCCTCAACCACAAGACAACACAGACTATTCGGTGGCCAATTTCTACATGCTTCGCACCATATTCGCCGATGTAGATGGTTACAACGTTGAAGATGCGAACATGCTAGACGAGTCCGTAGACCTTAGCCTCGCTTATAGCTACAGCTTCTCACTCACCTTCGTCGATAGAACAAAATCGGGGCTTGACATAATCGTTCCACCACCGCGGAATGCGGCAGCTGTGTGTCGTTGGGACGTAAATGGAAATCCTACGACTGTACTGTTCATGGTCTGCACGATAATAAAAAAAGACGGCAAAGAATATAGTGAAACCGACGTGGCTGAAATGTTACGAGAATTGCCAGACACGAGGATGGTGAATGTAAATGGTGATGCGTGCTATTCAAATAGAAACGACGCTTCGAGCAAAAGAAATCCGTATCTGTCACCTCATGGAGATACGATATCCTTTCCACCGTTTCGTAAAATCTCCGTCATACGGAGTGAAGACGGAAACTACCACGTGTATTTTATGAGAAATGACGCTGTGTTGTTGAGGTCTCTGTACAGGCTGAGAGGTAAAGCGGGGCTGACCGATCGGACACCGCCAAACACTTCAAATGCCGTGCGTGTGACGGAAGACTCGTACAGCTTTGTCTGTAAGCCCGAAGTGAACCCTTGCGACGTACTGGATCACTATGAAACGAACGTCACCACGTTCCAAGTGAATGCGGAAGAACGTGTGGTTACGATAGACGTGAGAGTACGTGGGAAGTCCGACAAGTACGACGGTGTGAAGGTAGTGAATAGTTTTGGACAAAAAGGTTTGGCGTTGATCAAAGACCTGCGTCCGTATTTCGATCAACACACACCCGCTTCGTACAACGTTCCCATTCAATTGGTGATGAACAATTGTTCGTTCGTGTCAAGACAACCTATCGGGCAGTATCTGCAAATGAAAAGGAATTTGTTTTCAATAGCAACCAGCATAGCCGGAGAGTCTACGAGCGTCGGATACACAGCGGTGTTCTTCACCGAAACAGAACCAGTGACTAAATCCTGTCTTGTCCGTTTTGACGAGATGATGCGTTCAGTTATCATAACACTGGGACTTACCATCTTTCACAACACCAAGAATTCGATGGACAACGTGTACAATCCTTCCGGTGTCTTGTATCCTCCACAGACACGACAAATACTCAGTCTTTACAGGTGTTTAGGTGTCTCGTATAATTTCTCCGGTGACAGATCTACGCCATTTGCAACCAGAGACGAGGTGCAGAATCTTCTGCGTATCTACGAGATGTACAGCAAAACGCCTAAACCGACCAGCGTGTCCAGCAATAGAGCGTTATTCGACGTCTTGGACGTTCTCAACGATGAGCAAAGGACACGGCGTCTCATGGATCTCGGCGTTTTGTCTGAGAGCCACGCAAGCCGTGTGAATCACAAATACGGACGCCTGCGTACATACTACTTTCGATTTAACGGACAGTGGATAAAAGACTTCAGGAATATTGACTGACCAGTATCGCGTATCCACCGAACTCGGGTGTTTTCAGAACAACCCGACTACAAGTTGTATACGTATAACTCACGAGATAGCACATTCAACACCGTATACGTATTTGGTGACCCCAGACTCGTCACAGACGCTTTGGAGGAAAAAGACCTGGTGAGCACTACGATCTTCTGAAAACCGTATTTTGTACTATAATAAACGTTTTTCTTATTTCAAACGCATAACGCGGAATGGTATATTTTGAATACCCCAATCTTCACCTTCCTCCTCCCTCTATGCGATAGCTGAAGCAGCACTGATGATCGTAGACAATATGGAACTCAATCCAGTCAGTGTCGGTTCAGCAGCTTCGCTGACACGATGTATCACTTTTGTAGCGGAATCACTGATTTTCTCCACGCTCTTTGTTATCTTGTATAAAAAGTAAACCATAAAAACCAGCAATAAAAGAACGATGCAGGGTAAAACCCAGGTGGTGATCAGTACCGCCTGATCGTAACTTTTCATTTCAAATGGGAGATTTCACAATATACTGTAACACTAGACAAAATCTTATAAGAACTTCCTGAACTAAACCAGGTAAAATGAGACGCGCTTACCGGTAGGCCCGGTTAAGCTTCCTAAAAACCTACTGCGAGACCTCTTGTATATGTTGGTGCAGGACAGATGACGATTACGTCATGCGCCTGTGAAATGAATCTGGTAAAAAGCAGACGCGCTGGCCGACGAGCTCTGACAAAACTTTCTGAAAATCTACTGCGAGATCAGTCGGACATGTTCATGCAGGACGGATGACGTCATCGCATGACGTCACGTGACTATGAAGTGAGTCCAGTAAAAAGTAGACGCGCTGGCCGATGGGCCTGATAAAACTTTCTGAAAATTTACTGCGAGATCTGTCTGACACGTTCGTGCAGGAATACTGACGTCATATTTATATTTCCATTTTTCGCCATTAGCTTCGCGTCAGCCCCTTCTTACTCTTATCTCCTCCTTATTTAATGGACAAGAAGCTAATGAGTCGCGCGCGAGACCGATGCTGTATATATGGAAAAATCCGCAAAATATCCCCACCTCCTGGTGTCCTATTGGTCGAAAGGTAGGGAGGGGGTAGAATGTGTGACGTTTCGCTAGGATCGACCAATGAGAGTGCGTAAAAATCTGTGGAATGGAGGGGGTACGTATCAGTCGCAGGTCAGAGCCCAGAAGGGATGGTCACAACGTGTATTTGAGGTTAGGTTCATGGAAGAATGTCAACTTCTAATAACTTGTAGCAGTCGCTGGACGTTTTGCTGGTGTACGATTCGTCATATTGTACAGTATACTCGAGGAAGGAAATGAATAGTCTGGTGTTACAAGTACAATCATTTTTATTCTTACAAATGTCTATATATCAAAGCGTGGCCAACTGTGAGGTAAATCCTCACGAGACGGCCTTTGACCATAATGGAATTCACAGAGTCTGTTCTTGCCCGTTTTTTTCAAGAAAGCTTTGAAAAGACAGCAGGTGATCGAGTGTCGCCAGTCGACGCCGATAGCATGCCTGTTTGGGCGACTGTGTTCCACTCCGCAGTCAAGAACGTTGGTAGCTGTCTCGACGTACCTATCCGAAGGCCGTGTTGATTTCAAACCACGTGGATGGTACTTCTTACAAAGAGGGGTCCATTTCTTCGGCAGTGGCGTCGGTGACAGAGGGTTGTAGTATCCCCACCTCGGGCCGTACACTTCACAGATGTCCATCGCGGAGAGAACGAATTTATTCAAATGTGCCGTGAAGGAAACGAGTAGTGGATTGTACAGAAGTACTTGATCGGTCAGCCCAAGTTCCCGCACGTGCTTCGCACAGTAGATACCTGGACAAAACAGTTTGCACTAAAACGGGTAAAACATTCTACTACATTCAAAGATATTAAATTTCATCCCTTTGCCGCTTCGAAGCAAGAGTGAGTTACACATACCTTTCGGTGATCCGGTTGCATCGATGTGTACGGTCGATCCCACTTGGCCACAGTCCCTCTTGCAGCAGCGTTGAGACCCGGGCAGAAGTTTCAGATAGGCGATGTAGTCCATGAAACTCTTCCCTCCGTCGAATCTGTCCATCAAATTCGTATAGTTATGTGACACTATAGCCGGCACGCCGTTGCAGTTGTCCAGAACGAATCGAACGATTCGACTTGGTGAGAAGTCCTTGCTGGACTCGTCCATTATTGATTGGATAGTTTCATAACGGTGTTTCGCCACTCTTCTCATGACGTCTTTTAGTGAAACGGGCATACCCGACACTATCGACCAAGGCTTGCCCTTTATTGACAAACTCACTTCCTCTGTGGCCAATCTCACGTGTAGTACACACTCGTTTGCCATATACGCGTCCAGCACAAACACATCTTGCGAAGAGGTGAGAAAATCGAGAGCTCGCCGTCGACACACGTCGAACAGATGTTTCCTGTAGTCCAACGGTGCGCATCTCTGTCGAACTACGAAATCTTCGTACTCGGCATCGTCTAAGCGCCGCTTGTAAGATACTCTAGAAACAGGCTCGGTCTCTCCGTCTCCTTGTAGATCCATGTACCAAGGCTTCCGAGAACCACGATCGTCTTTCGAAGGCGAGTCTGATGCAATAGGAGTAGAAACCGCCGAGACTGTCGCTTCTTTAGTACCGTCATCGATCTGAACGCTGGACGGTGTAGCACAATATTCCATCGTAGCTGTTGAGATGACTGATCGTACAATGCTAGTTCACGGGTTTATATAGATATTTTTTTTCACTACCCGTTCATCGTCGGGAAGCCGGTGTGTTCAATTCGATTTTGCTACGCGGCGGATTCCCGATTCATATGACTTTACAGCATATCGGGCTACCGACCGGCTCTACAGTAGGTAAAAAAAAAAGAAAATTAGACCCGAGTCCCGATCTGATTCCTATTTCTTCGTCGGATATATATAAAGGCGTGCTTTCCTTGGCACATTCAGTTTCACTTCATCACTTGTTCTATCAACAGTATTCAGTTGGCAGTCTCTCGCTGGACATGGAAGAATTCGATGTAAGTACATTTCATCGTTAACCTTTTCACATTAGAAACACTAAACAAATGTTAGACTTCAGCAAATTATTGTAACGTACACTTTAACAAAATGTTTTCAAGTCAGTCTTGTTTCATAATTTCTTTTTTTCTTCTTCATTCGCAGGACCTAATCCAGTGCCCATACAATCGGCACCACAAGGTGAAGAGGTCGAGTCTGCCATACCACCTGACACTTAGGTGTAAGCCTCCACCAGGGTACATAATTTGCCCGTATGACCCGATGCATATAGTGAAAACGGAAGAAGAAGAAAGTCACAACTGTTTGGGAAGGGAGAAATGGGAAAGTGTTTGTTGTAAGAATAAGATGTTAGCTAAATAAAGTATTATTACATTTTTATTACGACTACTCTTATTTCCTTCACCGAGTGTACACAAAGGGGCAAGGGGCTAGTGTTGTTCGGCTCTTGTGTTCGATCGTATCCAACTGTAGACATGCATGTTGGACCGATGCGAATACATAGTTTATACAACCAATGCTCGCTTGACTTTCTTTGTCAAACCCATTTCCACTGTGGTCAATCTCATGTGTACGCACTCCTTTGCCATGTACGGCAGTAAAGCTTTCTGGAGATCTACTGTATGAGGTCTGTAAAAAAGTAGACCTGCTGTACGACGGGTCATGTGAATCTTTCTGAAAATCTATTGCGAGGTATGTCGAACGCACACGACTGCTCTTAGTTGTACAATAAACTAACTAGTAAGATCTCTCTACTTCGATTTGTGGAGTTCTCACCTCGAACATTTTATAAGATTTCGTGAATAACTAACTGTATTAAAGCAAATAAAAAGTAGACGCACTAGCCGGCAGGCCCAGTAAAACTTTCTGGGAATTTCATGTGAGATCTGGCGGACACGTTCAAGCAGGACACATGACGTCACTGTGTACTACGAAACAGTAAAAAGTAGACGGTCCTGGAAAAGCTTTCTAAACATTTACTGCAAGAACCGTTCATTTGTGGAGTTCTCGCCTTGAACGTTTTATAAGGAGTCGTGAATAGCTGTACCAAACCCAATAAAAAGTAACCGCGCTTGCCGACAGGCTCTGGCAAAACTTTCTGAAAATTCCTTGCGAGATCTGTCAGACACGTTAGTGCAAGACACATGACGTAACTATGTACTAAACACAGTAAAGAATAGACGCACCGTCCGAAAGGGCCTGTAAAACTATTTATTGCAATATTTCTTGAGAGATAAGTCGGGACTTGCCTGAAGATTTCTTGAGAGATTTGTCAGACGACTACTTTTAGTTGTAGAATGAGCGAACTAGTAAGATCTCTCCACTTCGATTTGTGTAGTTCACGCCCGGAACAATTTATAAGGACTCGTAAATAACTGTACCAAACCCAATAAAAAGTAGACGCGCTGGCCCACAGGCTCTGGCAAAACTTTCTGAAAATCTACTGCGAGATCGGTCGGACACGTTCGTGCAGGACGGATGACGTCATCGCATGACGTCACGTGACTATGAAGTGAGTTCAGTAAAAAGTAGACGCGCTGGCCGACAGGCTCTGGCAAAACTTTCTGAAAATTTACTGCGAGATCTGTCTGACACGTTCGTGCAGGAATACTGACGTCATCTTTATATTTCTATTTTTCGCCATTAGCTTCGCGTCAGCCCCTTCTTACTCTTATCTCCTCCTTGTTTAATGGATAAGAAGCTAATGAGTCGCGCGCGAGACCGACGCTGTATATATGGAAAAATCCGCACAAAATCCCCACCTCCTGTTGTCCTATTGGTCGAAAAGTGTGGAGGGGGTAGAATGTGTGACGTTTCACCAGGAACGGCCAATGAGAGTGCGGAAAAATCTGTAGAATGGAGGGGGTACGTATCAGTCGGAGGTCAGAGCCCAAGAGGGACGGTCACAACGTGTATTTGAGGTTAGGTTTATGGAATATTTCAAGAGGACTTGTAGTAAGTATCCTTGTTCTATCGGGGATCTAATTGTATAATAAACGGTGTTTGTTTATGATTGAACCTCCGATATCTCAAGCCATGTATGATGTCGTACGAGGTGAATTTGATACGTGTTGTGTCAGAGACGATTCGTCAATTTCACAGACAGAATAACCCACCTTGTGTAAATCGTCGTACTAATAGTCCAAGAAATCGTTCTTCTTCTAGAAACAGACACTGTCGTACCTGTAGATGTTTTAGTGCAGATAAAGTAGTAGCGGTAATTGAACCTTACCTTCCAGACACACCCGCAAATACTCCACCGAGCCCTATACCCGAACGCCACACGGATCAGCTCCGTGAAGAAGGCTCTGAAGGTAGTGATGATGTTCCTGAAGACCATATACCGGAATATAGACATTACGACCTTGATAATATACCGGAAGGCCGATGGCTGGTGGAAGCAAACAACACACATATAGTTTCGTCAGATGATGAAAATCAACCGTCTGAAAATGAGTATGAGCTAGAACGTAGGGAAGAAGAGTATTACGGATCTTTACCGTCCATTTCACCTCCACCACCGAGAGGAACACCTCCTACGGAATATTCCCCGCCGGACGATGACGATACACCACGGACAGAACACGAGACCAGAGCGACGGGTGCAAGACACCCTCCATCTACAAATATCAAGTCCTTGAAACGGCCCGTTTATCGATTCGATGAAAGTACATCGAACGATAGGGACGAGCCTCCTAGCCGAGTATCACGTCACGAAACGTCGACAAATAATTTACCATCGACATCGGGACATAATCAACAATCGAATGGTAATACTAGAGATATGGCACATATCCCACACAGGAGTGGCCGTATAGTAGTAATCAACTCGGATTCAGACACGGACTGACATATTGGCCGTTAGGACATATTTGTGATCGTTGTTGTTCTTTTTCGAATGTTAAAAATATTTTATTTTTGCTCCATTCTCGACATTTATCACAATAAACGTAACGGTGCGGGGACTAGAGACGTGCAGCAGCGTTCGCGGAGGTTCACGGCCCTAACTCTTTAACCGCGAAACTGTTCAGAATCCCTCACACTACACTGCACAGAATCCGAAACACTACCGGCCTGGAAGGGTTAATAAGTCCCTCTTACGTGCAATCAATGCCGAGAAAGAACACTTATACGATTCGGATGAACGGCGAGAACGTAAAACACAACCGCGTGCTGTGTGTTTTCGTGCCTGGTATCAAAGGGAGTGTATTGAAGTGTACGTCGTGCGAACGCCGGTCATGGCCACCATATTTTCTGGATTCTAATTTCGAGACCCTTCGGAGAATAGTTACCAAGCGGAGTATGAAAATAGAGCATCTGATGAATAGTCACGACTTCAGCTGTTTGTTGTCGCACGAACAAGAAGTCAGTGGTGTGGTTATGACAGTGAAAGTGCTAAACGGACTCTACAAAAAAGAGGTTTATTCTTCATTCTTGAATAACCTACAGAATGAATGCGACGAGGCCGGCTTTACTCACGACAGAAAACACAGACTCGTCACTCTACAACATTTCCCGTACAACTGGATCCACGGAATCCGTCACGCTGCAGAACAACTGTACTCGTATTTGTGCAGCACGGTCGGTGTTTACAATTCGGTGGTTCTAGTTGCACACAGTATGGGCGGGTTGGTTTGCAGGTACGTTTTGGAGGAACTCGTCTATAACAGGCGGACATTTGATGCGGACGCGAAACACTTGTACCACAGCGTTAAACTGATGTACGCGATGGGCGTGCCCCACTACAGAACGGTGCATTCGCTCTATTACCTGATCGATCCGGAAGGTGACGAGTTCAGTGAATACTGCCGTGGCATCCAATCGTTATTCGACATGATCCCTTTCAGTGATCTGAAAACACAAATCGTCGGTATCGGGGAAAACGACGGTGAAATAGCGCCAGGCGCGTACGAATCGCTGCACTCAAAACGTTTCAGGAGCGAGATGTTTCTAAATAGAACCAACGAGAGGGTCATTGTCGATAGTAAACATTGGAAACCGACGAGACGGTTAGACTGCAAAGCGAATGAGTTTGCAGATCACATCGCGCGTTTAGTCGACACGGTGACGCTGCGTTTTCCGACGTTGGCAGCACACGCGAGCGAATTGCAACGTGGAGCCGAAATACACTTCGCTCTCAACTCAAGCAACAAGCCCGTCGGGTGTGTTTACATATGTGTAAACGCAGTAGGCTTCAAAAGCCCGTCGTTGATTAACAAATATAACAAATTGATCCGTGAATGTGAAATCAGGGACGGAATCGTTTGCAGTGTCATCGACGTGAAGGAAAAAGAAAAGGTGCTGACTCGTCCCTCGTCTTGGTTGCCACTTATGAAGAGAAACGGCACAGGTAGAACGAGGGTTCAAGAGAACGGTAAGACCGGCGTGGAACATCAACCTTATAGCGTTCACGTGAAAATGCTATCGTTCATCGACGTATTCCGTGCGATTCGTGAAGTGCTTGCCGACGAGTTGTACGGTGACGTGACCGTTGGACCTCGAAGTGGTCTAAAGTACCTTTGGCGTGTTTACAATAGCAGGCAGACACCGGGCGAGAAAGTCTTAACCTCGTCAACCACTGTGTTCGACAAGTGGAAGATACGTGCTGACAATTTACATTCAGGGTGTTGCGTGCTTACCGTAAAGTATAAAGACACCGACGACGGCTATAACTCTGAAAGTGGTGGAGGCGGGCGCGGTGTTGCCATCGGAATAGTCCAAACGGCCCGTGCCGGTTGCCGAAGTAACACATTGAACTCCAGCGGTAGAGAGCAAGTCCAATATACGGGCAAGGACGTGACCTATGTCAGAATTACATTTGCCGAGAACTGGACAAGAGTCACAGTCATACTCAGTGGCCGTTATTCGGTCGTCGAGGTTCGTTCTCTAGAGGACAATGGAAATTTCTAATTTCTCTACCTACGTCGAAAGGGCACTAGGTTTTACAATGCCATTATACGCGCCCGACGCATTTTCTCCGATTGACTTGACCACTGGAATACTCACCAGTGCGTTTTCAGACGGAGAAACCGGTGATCCACTATCGAGTGGTTGGAGAAACAAAAGCACTGACAGCGGAGAAAACGCTAGAGGAGGGAGAGGATTTATCGACGATACATTTCGTACATTCTGCAACCAATCGTTCGCTGTTCCAAGGTTTTTCACCACGACAACGTCTACTGAACGAACAGCGCACGCCAGCGAAAGCCGTTTATACGGAGTTGGAGTAGACCTTTCGTCGTTCTGTTATAAAACCGTAGCTGGTGTGGTGAGGGCGATTCTTCAGAACAAAGAGTGCTCTAGCGGCGACGTCACAATCGACGGAACAAAGAGAAAGTCATCAGACGTCTTTGAAGAATCCGAGAATCACGTGAAAAACAGATACATTGTGAAAACCTCATCGTTTGTTCAAAGGAAAAAGAAAATACAACAATCTGCAGGTCACGTAGAAAACAGCAGCGTGTTGGAAACAGACTCGAGTGTTCAAGGCACGATTGATAATGAGACTTCATTCAGCACAACCAATCCCAGCGTAGTTTTAGATGAGGCTTTCGTCACGAACTGTGCGGTTACGTGTGCCGACGCCATATTCGATGTCATTGGTTCAGAAGTGATAGCACAAGCGCATTACTTTATTTTGTACTTCGACGAGAACACTACATCGTGCAAATGGTACGAACAGCGTAAACGCCGTAGTGCCAGTGACTTCGCGCTAGAAAAGAGATCATCGCGTGATGTCTATGTGAAGATTGTTGAGATTGTCAGAGAACGATTGGTTTTGGAAACGACACGTACGCTGTGTGAAAAACTGAAAAAACATCGTTCAGACTGGACTACAGAAACGGTACTGGAATTTATGCTCATGAGCGAGAACTTTATAAAACAAGTCGTTGGAAATAAGATGCAACTAGATGGAACCAATCGTACGGATGGATACAAATATCGGTCTGGTGAAGGAGAATGGAAGTGTTTTTACAACATTCGAGACATTGAATGTGACACCATGGAAGAAGAAGAAGAAGGAGTCAACAGGGAGATTTTCTGGTATATATTCGGAAACGACTCCGACATAGGTTTAGGGGCACTGTTGTATACGACAGAGTTGAGTAAAATACATTATGTAAACGGCTCGATGCGAACGGTGTCACTACCGAATACCCGCACACACGAGTGGACTGGATCTCACAAAGTCCTTCACTTCATTGCTCTAGGTCTATTGGGAAACGACTACGTCCCGAGATTGATCAACGAGAGTGACAAGAACGTCTTTACACTTGGGATCGAGATCAATGAGATAGTTTCTTCAAAAGAGGAATACTGTCGACGTTATTTAGAAACACTGTCCGGTGTGTTTATGAACGACAAGTGTTCTGTGTCTTTTAATACGGAACATGACATGGCATGTGAGCGTTCTAGTTTCGCACGAGCAATGGCTTACGTAACAGGACGTCTATTGTTATCTGTGTACAACGACGAAAGAAAGATAAATAATACAGAAGGTCCATTTACGGAACCCGAATACACCTCAAGTGACAGAACATCGTTACGATGCAAAGACGGCAGAGTTCGCCGTTTCACCGAGTGTTTCGGTATTTTCTCTCTCCGGCTACTGTGGTACATGGCGTACTGCGTGTTCTACACGAGCATCGAACGGCCGTCACGAGAAGCGTTCCAAAATATGAACACGAGAGAAAATGATTTCTGTCTATCTGTCCACGGATTACCTTGCAGGACTCGCTTCACGTATAACGACAAAAGGGTCCGAGAAACAGTTCAATTCGAGTTGAGCAATCTCGTCGATGTCCGACGGGCCATACGAGAACTCACTACTCCGTGTCTATTGACAACACTGGAGAAATGTGTGAATAATGTGCTGGACTATACAGAATAGATTCATTATTGTTTACATCTTTCTTTTGAGTTTTTCTTTACCGCCCTATATCACTTCTTTCGACGTTGATACTTTTCAGATCCTAATTTCACGTTGGACGAAGTAGAGTGGTTCACCCATCTGTCCCCGTCGCGATTACGGCCCGTAGTGTGTTTAACGGCCGAAGACCTACCAGAATCGTGCTGCCGTAGCTTCTCTTCTACACTCATCGGTATACTGGGCGGTTTGTTGCCGTCCGGTCTCGGCGAATGTCCAAAGTTTATAACCTTGTCGGCCTTATCTAATATTATATTTAAGTCTGAAAAGAATTCTTGCAGCAAAGGAGGCGTAGGCCTCTGCGTACCCACTTTGCTATGTAAGCTTCTATATTCTTTACCTAAATTAATTACATATCTGGCCAGTTCGTCGTAGACTTTACGAAACTCGATTATCAGTTCGTTGCGCAGACTCTGCTCACGCTTTGTAATAGCACTCACCTCACAGGCTCTGACCACGTTCTGCGATTCGTCAAAAACACTACCGCCAGGAGACTGGGGTTGTCTACAACACTCGTCTATTTTGCTTTGTAGATCGCGTACGGTAGTACGGTAAACGCGATTCTGTGTTTTGAGTTGTTCGAATTCTTGTTTTTCTTGTGACGACATCTTATCCCCTTCGTGTTTCTGGATATCTTTTTGCAATCGATCTATTAACGCGTCTTTATTTTTCAAAACTTCTTCGTGTTTTTGGAGTTTTTCACGATAGTAGTTTTCAAAGGTGGCTTTCAGATTCGGAAGTTCCAAGAGTACGCGTCCGAGTAGTTCGAGTACGTTGTTCTGGTGGGTTTCTTTCTCCACCATGCATTTAGTTACGAGTTTGTTAACCTCCGTCGTAAACTTTTCCGTCCGCGTTTTAGTCATGTACTCTATTGGTACGTATTCTTCGTACGCCGTTTTTCCTATGCTGAGCAGATACCCGGATTGTGCAACCAAAAACCTATAAAGATGGTCCATCTTTTCCAATATGTATTGGAGGTATTGGTAAAGCGTGTTCATAATCACGTACTCAATCGGATCCGTTTGAGGTAGTTCGTACTGCGGTAAAATAGGAACGACCCGCGTGATGGACTCTTTTAATGCGAAGAGACCGTCTAAAGTGGTTTTATATTTTTTCAAACCACCGACGTCGGACATTTCCTTTTCTTGCAGCAACCCGGATACTTGCTTCAATTGGTCTGCGGTCACAACGCGGGCGTTGGACTCCAGAGTCTGTGCTACCCTCGCGGCCACCTCTTCTTCGAACCTCTGTTTGAGTTGTTCTGTACGGTCGTGTAACTCCTTCTCAAGCGTTTCGCGAAGTAAACCCTCTATGATTTCCGATCGCTTAGCTACCTCGACCTCGACACGAGACTCAAGTCCCTGTTCCTCACGTTGTTTGTCCGTCAGTTCTGTACGAGAGACCCGTGCCGTTTGTTCCATAAGCCGTGATATCTCCTCGGACCACCGTTCATTGACAAACATGTTCTAAAACGCCGCCCAAGAAGAGAGCCCGCTTCCTAGCTAGGGCCGGGCAGTAGAAGATGATGGGTTGTCCAGACTCCTCCTCCGCCCCACATGTCCTACACAAGAGAATAGGGGTTGGGAACCCCATCTTGTTCATGTGTGCCTGAAACGTCCAGTGTCCAGTTATAAAACCAACCACCCTTCGGAGTTCTGATCTTGCAAGAGCAAGAGCTTCAGCCGTGTTGGAGTACGATGGCCCAACAGAACCTCCATTGCGACCATGTAGAGGCAACCCTCTTGGCGAGGCTGTAAGCAACCCCGCATGCCGACTCTGGGCCAACGAGACGTTCCTCAGTGCCTCTCCTGTCACAGTGCTCTGCCCTCTCGTTTCCCAGTATTCCGGTGTAACCTGGCACTCATGACAGTCCTAAACTAGACTCGAGGTGAAGTCGAACGACGCAAATGACCTTAGTGCCGCTTGGCTGCCTAAGTTCAGATAGATTGTTTTTCTCATAAGGCCCAAATATATGTTTGCCTGAGCACAGGTAGCTATGACAGCCACTTCCGCCTGAAAACCCGTAGTCAGTTTGATAAAGCTACAACTGAGCTCAGTTTTTGACCTGAAACCATAGACCCCATAACCAGACTGAAGGATGGTTCGTGAGCCATCTGTGTACGACGCGATCGCGTTTTTCATTGCGATTGATTCACCTTATTCCCAATATTTTCTGTCGCAATGACGACACGATAGGGTTTGTCAAAGTTGGTTTGTCTAGGCATCCTATTCGAACACATCGCTAAAATGTCCAATATTTCAGTATGCTTACTGGCATAGTGAGCTTGCCAGCATCCGCTGGTCTGGAGCCTATATGCCGCAAGCCTAGCCTCCCCCATGATAAAAATGTCAAGGGGGCAAACTTAACAACACCTCCAATGCAGCGGTGGGTGTACCCTTAAATGCCCCAAGGATTTCTAAAGGATTCTAAACCATCTAACCGCTGCACCTTGGTTATGTTTTTTTTATAGCAGTACTTGTTGGACCTTGGGTTACCAAATAATGGCTCCATATACAAGCATCGGTCTGACGATCCTCGTATAAAGTCAATGTACTAATTGAGGGTTCAGTCCCCACGTGCATGCAAAGGTACGCCTCAGCCTCATCTATGTAGTCCGATAGCGGTCTATGGCGTGGGTGAGGTGTCTACTCCAGGTAAGTTTGTCATCTAGCCATACACCCAGATACTTAACTTCCTTAGACACCTGGACGCAGTTTGTAATCAAACGACAACACAAATATATGTATAGTGGAGGTGGGCCTATTTGTATATCATACACATACATTGGTAGTGGTCTCGGCCGTTGACCCAAACACATGTATAGTGGAAGTGGACATACTAGTCCATCATACACCTATATTAATGTGGACTCACCCGTTGACCCAAACATATGTATAATGGAAGTAGACCTATTTGTATATCATACACATACATTGGTTGTGGACTCGCCCGGTGACTCAAACACATGTACAGTGGAAGTGAGGCTACTCGTACATCATACACGTACAGTGGTAGTGGACTCATCCGTCGAACCAAACACATGTAGAGTGGAAGTGAGGCTACTCGTACATCATACACGTATAGTGGTAGAAGACTCACCCGTCGAACCAAACACATGTACAGTGGAAGTGGGTCTACTCCTACTTCATGCACGTACAGTGGTAGTGGACTCACCCGTCGAACCAAACACATGTATTTTTTGGTTCATGTAAAAATTATATTTAAATTTTCTTTAATTTCAGCTATTTTCCCTAGTACATTTAAGTCTGCTATTGTTCAACCTTTGCCTAAAACTTCAAATCCTCTATCTCCCTCTGATTTAAGGCCAATAATTATTCTTCCCGACCTGTCCAAATGCCTCGAGAGAATTGTTCATAAGCAAATTTATGATTATCTTTCAAACAGTAAACTAATATCTAACTTTCAATCTGGCTTCCGCCCTAATCACAGCACTACAACAGCCCTTCTGAAAATCACCGATGATATACGGCATGCAATGGACAAGAGTAATCTTTCAAAACTAACACTTTTTGACTTCTCTAAAGTTTTGACTGCGTTTACTATCCTTTACTCTTTATGAAACTTAAAAAATACGGGTTTTCTGATAGCTGTGTGGACTGGGTCGGGTCCTACTTGTCGGGTCGTCGCCAGTGTGTGTCCCGTCCGGATGGAAACCTGTGATCAGAGGTGTGCCACAGGGATCCGTTCTGGGACCTCTACTTTTCTCACTTTACATTGATGATGTAACATGTGACATATGCATCTCTAAATATCACTTGTACGCTGATGACTTACAGATTTACCAACATTTCCCTATTGCTGTGTCCCACCGAGCGGTTTCACAAATGAACCTTGATATTGCTGCAATAGCTGCTTGGGCTCAGAAACATGTACTAATGTTTAATAGTAATAAAACCAAGACTATCCTTATAGGACATTCTAGACTACTTCGACAAATCAATTTCACTGATTTCCCTAGACTGAGACTAAATGACAATACTCTCGACTACTCCGACAGTGTAAAGAATCTAGGACTTACTATAACTAAAACTTTAGGTTGGACTGATCATGTTACGTTGGTATGCAGTAGGGTGTTTGCTAGCATTCATAGTCTTAAACAATGTGCTTCCTATCTGCCATTTTCTGTGAAAGTGATGCTAGTAAAAACTCTGGTTCTGCCTCACTTCAACTACTGTGACGTGGTGATCAATGACATGATTGTTAAGCTCTCGAGCAGGCTTCAATGAGCACAGAACTTCTGCATTAGATTTATATTCAATTTAAGACGGGATGATCATGTTTCTCCTTTCTTCAAACAGTTAGGGATGCTCAAACTAAAACAATTTCGTGAATACCACATCCTTATTCTTGTGTTTAATATTTTAAACACTAGATCTCCTGAATACTTGTCCGAGCGTTTCAAGTTCATCTCCGAAATCAGTACCAGAAATACACGTCAGGAAGCCTCCCTACTATCAGTGCCTATTCATTACACCACTCTCTATAGCAACTCTTTTACCGTTTCTGCTTGTCGTTTAGGGAATTTGCTCCCTGATAACATCAGGACCATTGATAAGCGCGCTCGTTTCGGGTTGGAGGTAAAGGACCAGCTTCTGCGGGGCCGGTAGGGGTGGGTGGGGGTTGCGGGGGCTGTGGTTCATGAGTGATTTGTATGTGTGTAAAATGTATGATATTATAAATAATTAATTTCTGAATATTGATTTATGTCTTTAATATTTTAATATCAGTAATGTTGTTTTCCCACTTTTATCAATAAAATGTTAGATATAAGTTAGTTATTGATTTTTTTTTAGGATATACAAATAGATATTTAAGAAACTTTAAAATTTACTGTATATATTTCATACACTTAAAAAAAACAACAACATATTTTTGGAAATAAGGTTGAGTGGAAGAGAGGACTTAATAGTCCTAACTCCACCTAATAAAGACAATTTTCATTTCATTTCATGTACAGTGGAAGAGGCTACTCGTACATCATACACGTACAGTGGTAGTGGACTCACTTGGCGACCCAAACACATGTACAGTGGAAGTGTGTCTACTCGTACATCTTACATGTACAGTGGTAGTGGACTCACCCGTCAACTCATACACGTACACTAGTAGTTGACCCATCCGTCAACTCATACATGTAAAGTGGTAGTGGTCTCACCCATCAACTTCACACATGTACAGTAGTAGTTTACCCTACCCACTCATAAACGTACAGTGGTAGTGGACCCAACCGTCAACTCATACATATACATAAAGTGGTAGTTCACCCTGCCCCTTTAAACATGTACAGTGGTAGTTGACCCTGCCAACTCATACACGTACTGTGGTAGTGGACTCACCCGTCGAACCAAACACATGTACAGTGGAAGACGCTACTCGTACATCATACACGTACGGTGGTATTGGACTCACCCGTCGACCCAAACACATGTAAAGTGGAAGTAGGCTTACTCGTACATCATACACGTACAGTGGTAGTGGACTTAGCCGTCCAGCTTAAGAAATGTAAAGTAGGAGTGGACCCACTTGGCGACCCAAACACATGTACAGTGGAAGTGTGTCTACTCGTACATCATACACGTACAGTGATAGTGGACTCACCCGTCTTGCTAAAGAAATGTACCATAGTAGTGGACTCACTTGTTGACCCAAACACGTGTACAGTGGAAGTGGTTCTACTCCTACATCATACACGTACAGTGGTAGTGGACTCACCCGTCCAGCTAAAGAAATGTACAGTAGTAGTGGACTCACTTGTCGACTCAAACACATGTACAGTGGAAGTGAGTCTACTCGTACATCATGCACGAACAGTAGTAGTGGACTCACCCGTCGACCCCAAACACATGTTTAGTGTAAGTGGGCTTACTCGTATATCATACAACTACATTAGTAGTGGACTCACCCGTCCAGCTAAATCTATTTACAGTATCATTGGACTCACCCGTCGACCCAAACAAAATGTACAGTGGAAGTGGGCCTACACGTCCGATGTTTTTATTTTAGATTTTTGTTATTCAAACTTGTGACCATCATTTTAGGGCACACCTTGTATTTTAAATGCGACAAAAAGAATTTCGGGAAGTTCGCCATGTGAGATTTATTAGATTTACAGTTTATAGTATAGCTCTATTTATACCATTTAGCCACATGAGATACTGCACGGGTTGTCTGAAACACCCTGTATTTTGTAAATATTTTGTTAAAATAACAATAATCTGTAATATCTGTAGCATAACAGTTAAAGTGGCATGTTTTAATTTTTTTTGTCAAGTTTGATTGCGTATAAAAGTTCCATAGTTAACCAAAGTAATTATTTAATCAATCAGATATCTCTTAAAAATTATAGTTTCTTTGTCAGAGAGCAAAACTTTACGTTTTGACGCAAGTAGTCAAAACTTACAGGATGAATGAATGAAGGCCTACATTCTGGATGCATAATTAAAAAAATTTTTAGATTCTGTGAAACTTTCAAATTTAGAGCGTTTACTATAATATATTATAACCTTAATATATAAAATACAAAAACGATGTACTCACTCTACACGAAATATCCTAAATAATTGAACAGATGTGTATGGAAATTGAAGGGAAGTTAGCATTTGTATCAAAGAGATCCACTAAGCAAGGATTTCTTGAAATTCTATTCCTAAGGAGTATAAATAGCCACTCAACGTTTCCTTTTTTCCTAAAAGCAACATTTTATTAATTTTATAAAACTATTAATTTAAAACAGCTGATACATAAAACATAAACATGACCCAAAATATTATCTATTTTAGATTTTATTGCGAAATTGTTAAGGTTATTTCTACTAACTCTGGCATAATTGAACTACTTTGCATCATCCTAAAGTAGACTTATAGTGTTTTCAAAACATTAAAAGTATTTTATCTGCGAGAACGGCAGCAGGCTAAATGTTTATCCTGATGTAATTATTTAAAGAGGACCACGGAGGGAAGGGTAAGCAAGCGTAGAGAACCAACACATAGCGATGCAAGTGCTTTCAGCATGTTTTCTTATAAATGCTGTTTAAAATATAATATTTAACTAATTTTGTAAAGTAATATAGTTAATAATTATAATAAATTTTAGGCTGGCCCGATTGTCGTTCTATGTATAAGGGATATCAAAGTCCACATTTTCGAGCGGCTCATGGAAGGCGGCTACCTTGTTTACAAGCAAGTTAAACATGTAAACAATCGCAGGCACACACGTGGCCTGGGTGGTCACAGCTCGAGACTATATGGCGCGCGGGACGATAAGATACTTGACTCGGTATTCTTTTAGAATATGATCGACACATCCATATGTATACAAAAAAATCAATGTTTTACTGAATTTACTGCAAAAGCTAGTCAGCAGTAAATTCAGTAATATCCGTGCCCAATTTGGGAACTACCCATGATCAACTTGGGGACCCATCTGTGATCAGTTTGGGGAGTAACCTGTGATCAGCTGAGCACCTGTCAACCTTGAGATGTATCGATGCGGAGGTTTTCTAAATTAGGTGAAGAGAACAGCGTGCTATTACGTGAAAAATAACAGAAAAACAATCCAAAGGGATTTGTGTTTCTCATGACAGTAACAATATTACGTCATGAGAAACACAAAAAAGATCAGATTACTATAAATAGTTGGTACTCCACTTTTAACAACGTGTTATTTGAAAGACAAACTAAACTAATTTTTTGTTTGGTATACACTTAAACAGTGTTTGAAATTAATTACTGTACTGCCTGTGTTAGTGTCACGTCACGTTTAACTACCAGTAACGTCACTGCCTGTTCATTTACCCATGACATATAGTAACGAATATTGACATTATTGTATAGCTTCTCGCGACTCTTTTTAACTGCGTGAGTTTTGAGGTTTCTTGCGTGAGAGCGTAAGGTGACCTTTGAATGCGTGATTCTCATACATTTTGCGTCACCTTGATTGATGAGTTGCCAGGTCTGGCTTGGGTATCAATCGTAACCAATCGTGATCAATTTAAGAATCTGACAACGGGGTTTTGGGGATAACCACTGTAAGATTATAGGTGGGTTGGTTGGTCAATTCCTCTTAATCTCTATGTGTGGTAGGATGGTTGAATAACACTGTATGTGTATAGTTGGGCGGTTGAGTCAATACCACTTTCCATGTATGGGTGTGCAAGTTGATGTTAGATAAGTTATAATAATATTTACCATTGAATTGTTATAGGCTAATGGGACAAAGTCTTACAGTGATAAATTTACTGTTTTCAAATCCATTCAGCAATTAATTCCTTCACTACTCCAGACCCAAGTCCTTTACTGCATTGGCAGTTCAAGTGCAAGCTGACACATGGTGGGGAAATTAAAGGAAATGAGACAAGTGTGAGATCGTACAGTCGTAGTGAATCAATTGCTCACCCACCAACCTCCTCATACACGTACAGGGTTAAAGGCCCATCCATCCACGTACAGTGGTCTCATCTAAAGACAAAGGTTTTAACATTTATATGTACGTTGTACAGTAGATTATTTAAACGTTTTTTCTATTTAAAATGCCACACAACTATTCTTTTCAACATATGACTGATATGGATCTCATGCAAGGTTTTTCTACCTGTAAACGCACTGAAGTTTAAATAAATCATGAAAAATAAATCACTCATGAAAAATAAATCAAATGAGTCAACTTTCATTTAAATCGACACTCGCCTTGAATAAACTAGATCGTTGAAAGCAGCGACACATGTCCTTGGGAGGCCTCAAAGCAAAAGAACACTAGATTTAAGGGAGCAGGTTTTAGAAATGGTAAATGAACATCCTAAAGTAAGTAAAAGAAAAAATAGTGTTATGCTGGAGGTTAATCACATGTTTAAAAAAAATACCCTATCGCAGCCAGTGTGTCTAAGCTCTGCTTCCGGATGATTTTTTAAAAAGACGCATTTTCTGTGTTAAATTTCTTAGCAAATATGAACTTGATCCTTTGATTATGCCGTTAGTATTATTCACAGACGAAGCTGGATTGTGTAGAAACGGAGACATTCATTGCAATAATAACCACATTTAGGAAAAAGAAAATCCATATGAGGTAATTCAAAACAGACCCCAGAATAACTTTTCCTAAATATCCAATGAACACTATTGAAGAGCTGTATCACAGCATTGTAGAGGGATATAAACAGATTAAGGCTAACCCAGGAATATTCCAGCGAGTAAGAGAGTCGTTAGTGCATCGAATATAACAATGCATTATAGGTGATGAAGGACACATGGCGAATCTAATTGAAGAGTAAAGTGAAGATAGAAAAAAAGTTGGACAACCAATAATGCGATTAAAATACTACCAACTTAACAATTTACTACAGACACATATCTATAAATATGTGAGTAGATATACATAGTTTTTTAATTAGCATACTATGTGTTGGTACATATACAGTACAATTCAAAGTCACACAACACAAATTTATTACAATATAAGCACAAAATGCACAAATATTATGTTGATCGATTTCGGTGAGCCACGATCACCTTCCTCAGACCAGAGGGATTCAAAAAAGAATCAATTTGTGCCTTGATTCTGCCAAGGAAAAAAGCTGCCCAAGTTTACCAGGGGTTCTACTTAAGATAATCACAAGAGGCTACCCAAGTGTACCAGGCGTTCTATTCAAGATAATGACAAGAGGCTGCCCAAGTTTACCAGGCGTTCTATTCAACATAGTGACAAGAGGCTGCCCAAGTTTACCAGGGGTTCTACTCAGGATAATCACAAGAGGTTGCCCAAGTTTACCAGGAGATGTACTAAAGGTAATCACAAGAGGCTACCCAAGTTTACCTGGGTTTCTACTTAAGATAATCACAAGAATCTACCCCAGTTTACTAGGGGTTCTACTCAAGGTAATCATAAGTGGCTACCCATGTTAACCAAGGGTTCTTCTGAAGGTAAAACACAAGAGGATACCAAAGTTTAGCAGGGGTTCTACTCAAGGTAATAACAAGTGGCTACCCCAGTTTACCAGGGGTTCTACTTAAGATAATTAAAAGAGGCTGCCTAAATTTAACAGGGGTTCTACTCAAGATAATCACAAGAGGTTGCCCAAGTTTACCAGGGGATGTACTAAAGGTAATCATAAGTGGCTACCTATGTTAACCAAGGGTTCTACTCAAGGTAAAACACAAGAGGATACCATAGTTTACCAGGGGTTCTACTGTAGGTAATCACAAGTGGCTACCCAATTTTACCAGGGGTTCTACTCAAAATAATCACAAGAGGTTGGCTCAGTTGACCAAGGGTTCTACTCAAGGTTATCACAACAGGCTACGCAAGTTTACCAGGGGTTCTACTCAAAGTAAATTACAAGAGGCTGTCCAAGTTTACCAGGGGTTCTATTTAGGATAATCACAAGAGGCTGCCCAAGTTTACTAGGAATTCTAGTCAAGTTAACTACAAGAGGCATCCTAAGTTTACTAGGGGTTCTACTCAAGTTAATCACAAGATGCTGCCCAAGTTTACCAGGGGCTACTTAAGATAATCACAAGATACTGCCTAAGTTTACCAGGGTCTCCTCAAGATAATTACAAGTGGCTGCCCAAGTTTACCTGGGTTTCTACTTAAGATAATCACAAGAAGCTACCCCAGTTTAGCAGAGGTTCTACTCAAGGTATTCATAAGTTGCTACCCATGTTAACCAAGAGTTCTTCTCAAGGTAAAACACAAAAGGATACCTAAGTTTTACCAGGGGTTCTACGCAAGGTAATAACAAGTGGCTACCCCAGTTTACTAAGGGTTCTACTTAAGATAATCAAAAGAGGCTGCCTAAGTTTACCAGGGGATGTACTAAAAGTAATCACAAGTGACTACCCAAGTTTACCAGGGGTTCTACTTAAGATAATCACAATAGGCTGCCCAAGTTTACCAGGGGATGTACTAAAAGTAATCACAAGTGACTACCCAAGATTACCTGGGGATCTACTTAAGATAATTACAAGAAGCTACCCTAGTTTTCCAGGGGTTCTACACAAGGTAATCATAAGTGGCTACCCATGTTTACCATGGGTTCTACTCAAGGAAAACCACAAGAGGATACCCAAGTTTAGCAGGGCTTTTACTAAAGGTAATCACAAGTGGCTATCCCAGTTTACCAGGGGTTCTACTCAAGATAATCAAAAGAGGCTGGCCCAGTTGACCAAGGGTTCTACTCAAGGTAATCACAAGAGTCTACCCAAGGTTACCAGGGATTCTACTCAAGATAATCACAAGAGGCTCCTTAAGTTTACCAGGGGTTCTACTAAAAGTAATCACAAGAGGCTACCCATGTTACCAGGAGTTCTACTTAAGATAATTAAAATAGGCTGCCCAAGTTTACCAGTGGTTCTACTCAAGATAATCACAAGAGGTTGTCCAAGTTTACTAGAGGATGTACTAAAGGTATTCAAAAGTGGCTACCCATGTTTACCAAGGGTTCTACTCAAAGTAAAACACAAGAGGATACCCAAGTTTACCAGGCGTTCTACTCAAGGTAAAATACAAGAGGATACCCAAGTTGACTATTGGTTCTACTCAAGGGAATCACAAGGGGCTACCTCAGGTTATCAGGGGTTCTACTCAAGGTAATCACAAGTGGCTACCCCAGTCTACTAGGGATTCTACTTAAGATAATCACAATAGGCTGCCCAAGTTTACCAGGAGATGTACTAATGTTAATCCAAGGGGCTACTCAAGTTGACCTGGGGTTCTACTTAAGATAATCACAAGAAGCTAGCCCAGTTTACCACGGATTCTACTCAAGATAATCACAAGAGGCTGGCCCAGTTGACCAAGGGTTCTAATCAAGGTAATCACATGAGGCTACCCAAGTTTACCAGGGGTTTTACTCAAGATAATCACAAGAGGCCCCTCAAGTTTACCAAGGGTTCTACTAAAAGTAATCACAAGAGGCTACCCATGTTTACCAGGAGTTATACTTAAGATAATCACAAGAGCCTGCCCAAGTTTACCAGGGGTTCTACTGAAGATAATCACAAGAGGTTGCCCAAGTTTACCAGGGGTTTAACTCAAGAAAATCATAAGAGGCTCCTCAAGTTTACCAGAGGTTCTACCAAAAGTAATGAAAAGAGGCTACCCATGTTTATTAGGAGTTATACTTAAGATAATGACAAGAGCCTGCCCAAGTTTACCAGGGGTTCTACTCAAGATAATCACAAAAGGTTGCCCAAGTTTACCAGGGGTTCTACTCAAGATAATCACAAAAGGTTGGCTAAGTTTACCAGGGGTTCAACTCAAGAAAATCATAAGAGGCTGCTCAAGTTTACCAGGGGTTCAACTCAAGAAAATCATAAGAAGCTGCTCATGTTTACCAGGGGTTCTACTTAAGATAATTATAAGAGGCTGCTCAAGTTTATCAGGGGTTCAACTCAAGAAAATCATAAGAGGCTGCTCAAGTTTACCAGGGGTTTTTCTCAAGATAATCATAAGAGGCTGCCCAAGTTTACTAGAGGTTCTACTCAAGGTAATCACAGGTAGCTACCTAAGTTGACGATGGGTCTACTTAAGGTTATCTGTTATCTCCTTGGTGGCTACAGAAGTTGACCACAATTGATACCCAAAGTAATCACAGTTGCTGTGGGACTCCGTGATAACTTTCAATAGCTATGCTTCGTCATCTTTGTTGGCCACCGATCATCTTTGGGAACGTGATTATTTTGGTTCGCCATTTATGATCAAATTGAGTAGCCACTGACAGTAACAGATAGTGTCTCGTGATAAACTTCAGTAGCCACCAGCCAAAGATCTACTTTGGTAGCCCGTGATCTTATGTGATCAATTTTTGTCAACTTGTATAGTTAGTATCCTAATTTAGTATCCCTGGATCATCTGGGATACCAGATTTTCTTTGATAATCTTTCCAAGCCAACTCTGATCCTTCATAAATCCCCTACGGGGTTTTGGGGCCTCAGATGATTAACTTGAGTAGCATGTTTTTCCCACCTGTACACTAAAGTGGCTTTCTCTCTCTCAAAATAGTACAGAGGTATTGATACAACCACTATTACGCACGTAAATTATTGCCCGACCACCCACCTAACCTACCTAACCAACCATTTACTTATAGTACATTGTCCTTTTCACCCACTCATTTACGTAAATTGGAATTGATAGTGGTATTGGCTAACCCTCCCACCCAACACGTAAATGATATTGACCTACCTAACCAACCATATACTCACAGTACATTGTCCCATTCACCCACTCATATACGTATTGTGGAATTAATAGTGGTATTGGCCAACCCTCCCACCCATACACAAACGTTGGTTCTGATTCACTCACTCCGCAATGCATTCCGGTCGATGGTACTGATTTACCAGTAATGATATTATGTAGGTTGGAAGGTCCTCATCACTGCACATGTATGGGTGGTGGGAGGGTCATCACTCACTGTAAATGTACTGGTGGGTGGGTGAGAAACAGGAAATACAATTGTATGCTTATGTGTAGGTGGGTGGGTCAGTACCACTGTACATGTATGGTTGGGTGGGTGGGTCAATACCACTGCATGTGTATGATTGGGTGGGTGGGTCAATACCACTGCATGTGTATGGTTAGGTGGGTGGGTCAATACCACTGCATGTGTATGTGTGGGTGGGTGGGTCAGTACCACTGCAAGTGTATGGGTGGGCGGGTACTCTGTGTGACAAATACTTAGTGTAGGGTACACAGAGTATTACAGAGGTGTAAAATACTGTATAATAATATAATAAATATAATATAATAAAATACAGTATATACTGAAGCTGACCACTAGTGCTGTTCATGGTAAACACAGGTCTTACAAAAATAAGTTCACCAATAATGCTTAAGAAAGGTAATCCTGGGTACCTACTTAAGTTGACCATGGGTGTTAATCAACGTCATAACTAGTGGCTGCACACGTTCAGTTCACCAAGTGTGCTAATCATAGTAATAGTGAGTGGCTACCCAAATTGACCACGTATTCTACCTAAGATAATTACAGGTCCTACCTAACAGAAAACCTAACCCAAAATGATCACTGGTAGTACACAAGGTAATCACAGTTACTACCCAAGTTAGCCAAGAGTGGTACCCAAGGTAATTACAGGTACTAGCGAATCTCCCAAAATTCATCAGGGGGGGGGGGATATTCACCTTGACCACGGGTGCTACCCAAAGTAATCACAAGTACTACCCAAATTTACCACGAGTCCTATCCAAGGTAATCACGAGTGGTCAGCCATGTTAACCATGTTTTATAATTATGGTAATTACGGGTGGCTACCCAAGTTGACCATAGTTGCCACTCATGGTAATCATGGGGTTGGAAGTCAACTTGACTACGGATGCTACTCGTAAAATCACAGGTACTTACCAAGTTGACCACGGGTGCTACCCAACGGTTAAAGTTGGGTTACTCAAGATGATCACGAGTGCTACCTAAAGTAATCACAGGTACTATTCATGTTGACCAAGGATGCTACCCAAGGTAATAACGAGTGGCTAGTCAAGTAGACCACAGGTGCTAACCAACGTAATCACTGGTGATTACACAAGTTCAGTTCACCAAGGGTGCTACCAAGTAATCATGGGTGGTTACCTAAATTGAACGCATGTTCTACCTAAGATTATTAGAGGTCCTACCTAAGTTGACCACAGGCTCTACTCAAGGTA
>JAQJVL010002661.1:0-48498 GCA_035578905.1 Stictocephala bisonia | reverse complement strand
ACCTTATAAAATAATCGAGGCGACACACCACAAATCGAACTGGAGAGATTTTACTGGTTCACTCGTTGTAAAACTACGAGTAGTCTGTGTGCCTGGCATATCTCGCAAGAAATCTTACTGGAAAGTTTTGTCAGGCCCATTGGAGAGCGCGTTTACTTTTTACTGTGTTTAGTACATAGTGACGTCATGTGTCCTGCACAAACGTGTCTGACAGATCTCGCAAGAAAGTATCGGAAAGTTTTCTCGGACCCGTCGGACAGCGCGTCTACCTTTTGCTGGGTTTGGTACAGTTATTCACGAGACCTTATAAAATGAACGAGGCGAGGACTTCACATCGTCATGTGTGTCCGACGGATCTTGCAGTAGTAAATATCTAGAAAGTTACAACTAAGATATTTATGTGTGTCCTACATATCTCGCGAGAAATTTCCGAAAGGTTTTACCGGACCCGTCGGACAGCGCGTCTACTTTTTACTGGGTTTAGTACAGTTATTCACGAGTCCCCTTATAAAATGTTCGAGGCGAACACTCAACAAATCGAAGTGGAGAAACGTTGTACAACTACGATAATCGTCATGTGTGTCCGACGGATCTTGCAAATTTTCAGAAGGTTTTACCGGACCCGTCTTGACAGCGCGTTAACCTTTCACTGGGTTTGGTACAGTTCTTCTCAAAACATTATAAAAAGTTCGTGGCAAGAACTCCACACATCGAAGTGGAGAGATCTTTCTAGTTCGCCCATTGTACACCTAAGATAGTCACGTGTATCAGACATACCTCGTGGGGTAGTTTTTCCGGACCCGTTGGACATCACGTCTACGTTTCTAAAATCTCCTACCGTTGTCAAAGAATGTTGTCTTGTGTTCGAGCCGTAAATTCCACAAATCGAAGTGGAGAGATTTTACTAGGTGTTCAAAAAGCTATACAACATTTGTTCGGACTTGGATATGTGCCAGTTGTGTGACTGCAGTCTGCAAGAGTTGAAACGTTACAGGAGACAAAATGCGTCTAACCTCAAATACACGTTGTGACCGTCCCTTCTGGACTCTGACCTGCGACTGATACGTACCCCCTCCATTCCACGGATTTTTCAGCCCTCTCATTGGTTGTTCCTGGTGATACGTCACAGATTCTACCCCCTCCCTACCTTTCGACCAATAGGACACCCGGGAAGTGGTGGGATTTTAGTGCGGATTTTTCCAATATATACAGCATCGCTCTCGCGCGCGACTCATTAGCTTCTTGTCCATTAAATAAGGAGGAGATAAGAGTAAGAAGGGGCTGACGCGAAGCTAATGGCGAAAAATGGAAATATAATAAATATGATGTCAGTATTCCTGCACGAACATGTCAGACAGATCTCACAGTAAATTTTCAGAAAGTTTTTACAGAGCCTGTCGGCCAGCGCATCTACTTTTTATTGGGTTCAGTTCAGAGTCACGTGACGTCATGCGATGACGTCATCCGTCCTGCACGAACATGTCAAATAGATCTCGCAGTAAATTTTCAGAAAGTTTTATCAGGCCTGTCGGCCAGCGCGTCTACTTTTTACTGTTACTCACTTCATACCCACGTGACGTCATGCGTCCTATACGAATATGTCCAACGTATCTCGCAGTAGATTTTCAGACAGTTTTACCCAGCCCGTTGGCCAGTGCGTCTTACTTTTTTTTACAAGGTCTGTTTTGGATCATAGCCACGTGACGTCATGCGTCCTGTACGAACATCTCGCAGTAGATTTTCAGAAAGTTTTACCGAGCCAGTCGGCCAGGGAGTCTACATTTTATGGTTTTTGGTGCATTGGCCCACGTGGACGTCTGTTTTCCTGCACGAATGTGTTAGGCATATCTTACAGTAAAACTTCCTGAGGACCAAAATCGGCCGGTTGTTTGTATTCCGAATATTTCTTCATGTGGTAGAAACATACTTGTTATGTTCATTCTATGAACATGGAGAGACTCAGTGTTTTGGATTGAAGCTCATCTAACTGTGTGTGGATTATTCAAACTTACAAAAAAATTCTTGTAAGAGTTTTAAAATTTTTTTAGTTTCACATTCAGATTACAGTTCAATAAAAATCAAACACAGATAGGGTGAGGTACAAAATTTTATTTAGTAAATAAAAGTACACTTACAAAACTAGTCGAACAAAAAATCTATTTACAAAAATCGACGGCCGCTGGGCTCTGAGTCGACCAAGAACACGCTTCTGTGTCGCCGGGACGGTGTGTGTTCGCTGAAACATACTGGCCAGGGGGTAATTCCAGCAAAATGAGTCTTCTTACATTCGTCGTCCGATGGTGAGCGTTTTCGCCAAACCAGTAAGACTGCGCCATCTGAAGAAGGGCCGTGCTCGGACGTTGTTGATGGTCACGCCGAAGCACATCCAACACATTCAGTTCACTCGATTTCAGCACGTCGGGACAGAAAGGACCGTCGTGGAGAAAAATGGAGGGGAATGACGCGGTTCCTCTCCTTGAAGAGTGATATGAACAAGGACGACTCCCGGATCTTTTTCCTTCTGTTCAGCCGGACATGCTCGACCATTCCTTGTTGGGCGTCTCTGTAAAAACGGCTTCGATGTGGTTTCTTTCATCATGACGTTCACGCCGCGCTGGGTCTTCCACGTCCGTCCAGGACTCTCATGACGTCCGGTATGCTGGGCTTCGTGGCGATCACACTTTCGAAATTGGTATTAGGTGATCTGGTAGATCTCGCAGAGTCTTCTCAAGTAGGGGACGGTGCACGCGCTGTTTCTTTTATGATGTCTTGGAAATTCCGAATCTTTTTTCACCGCCAGTCGTTCAGCTTGGTCAGTGATTTTATCATGTTCTTCGGCGTTAGTGGTTTAGTGTTAGAATTGCTTTATCTTTTGAAGGAGTCTCAGTTCCAGGTACCGACCGCTTTATCAGCACGGGGTTTCTCTATCGTTATGTCTCTGTCCAGTTGTCGGGTGAAGGTGTACCCAACCTCCTTTCTCATCGGTATTTCCTTTTCAGTTGGCTTTTTCGGACCAATCCACCCAACTGTCCAATAATAACGGGAGTCCCTTTTGGTCTCCCAAAATCCACTTTGTTTGGACAAGGCTAGAGGGGGCGTGAAATACCAAGCGTCTTGGTCACCTAGGGCTCGGGGGGTTTCCTCGAAGGTCCAAATCTAAAAGTACTTCGTAAGTCCCGTTTACCTTGTTTTGCTCTTTTTGTTATGCGTATTCACTTTGTCGGATAGTTTCCTTAGGAACGTTACACACTCGAAAACGCGGAGGAGTTGTGTTCCTCACCTGTTACGTACTTGTGATTTCCGGACGGGCCGTTGTAGGGCTGATGAAATCCGGCCACGGTCTCATAAATAGTTTTATTGCTTCTTACCACGTTTTTCCTTAAATCCGTGCCGTGTCGGGGGGCAATAATCTGTTAGGAAAAGTCGTGTTGGGTGGGGGGGGAAACAACTTTCAGGGGGGGGACCAACTGAAAGATTCCTCCTTCAAGATGTTTTGGGAAACAGGTCAATCTGCGTTGAATCGGCTACGTTTGAGTTGGGAGGCTAGAAAGACCCTTTATTTTCATTGACGTCTTTCTTGTTAACTTGACGTTGGACAACGGACGGGGCGGGGGGACGTCCAAAAAATCGGTTTTCTTACATTTCCCCGCCTGGTCTTTGGTTTGGGTTGTTCATGATTGTATGGAAAATTATCGTTTACATTCCCCAAATACGATGCCATTGGGATCCTTCTCGTTGAAAAACCGGTTCTTCGCCGTCGTTCGCGTCTTTTCTCTGGCCGGAAGCAACCGGGGGGTGTGGTTGGCGGAGGCATTGTTTCCTTTATTTCCTCGGGTACCTTTCCCTGGTCCCTCTCTTCCTATGGAAACGGGCAGAACAGGTTCGGTTCGGTTAGCGGGGGGCGCAGTTTTTTTTTGGCTTCGTCGAAATTAAATTCACTCCCTCGCCGGAAGAAAAGAATAAAACAGAATCCGCTTAAAATGCCCCCCCGATCGTCGTGAGAATGGGATCGGGTCCCCAGAGTGGGGGACTTCTTCACTTAACGCCGTTTTGCGTGGGGCTTTCTGGGGGACTTTGCTTCTTTTCTTTTTCTTAACGGTGTCTCTCCGATTTCCGAAAAACTTTCTTTTCTTCGTCAGATCGATGCGTGGGAA
Source organism: Stictocephala bisonia (assembly GCA_035578905.1). Lineage (NCBI taxonomy): Eukaryota > Metazoa > Arthropoda > Insecta > Hemiptera > Membracidae > Stictocephala > Stictocephala bisonia. The sequence goes on along the minus strand of JAQJVL010002661.1, from coordinate 44,344 downwards.
AGACAGTGGGAGGGGTACGGGTTGAACGATGGACGGGGACAAACGGCCGTATTCTCCTTTCTTTGTTTCCGAAATTTTTCTTTTTGGGGTCGAATAAAATTAAAAAACCTCCGGTGGTGGGCTAACCGGCCGGGGGAGACAGGTGGGATGACCACTTCTTGTTTCCGATTTTTTTTCCCGGGCTCTACCGTCCGATTTTCCTCTTACACCGCTTTCTGGTTGCCGACAACCCCAAACCCCCACCTCCGGTTTTCCGAATCATCGCCACTGGTGTTTGTGGTTGAGACTTGTCGGGGTCTTATTCGATAATTTTTTCCCTCTTCCCCGTGGGGAGTGGCGGGTTTTGGGCCACTTTTTAGGCGGTTTGGATTTGGTTCCTGCTGTGGAAAAACCCCTGGACCCTTGACCGGGAAAATAGACAAAAACGGGGGGGCGGTGGGTTTCAAAAAATTAAACCGGTCGGAAGACCCTTGGTACGGTTTGTATTAGGGCAACAAAGGGGGATGGGAATCCATAGCTCCACGCTTATCTAGTGCCCCCAGGCTGTATTTTCAGAAGATAAACTTTCTCTTGGTGACAGAAAGCCGGGGACTGGTTGTCGGGCCAGGGCAGTTTAGGTAAAAAGGCCCGTTTGTTTAGTCAGGTGGTAAAGCGGTGGGTGGGCGTTACAATCAACTTTCGTGTTCGAACGGAATAAAAATTCCACAAACCCCAAAAAGGGTCTCCTCTAAAATTCTCTTAACGGGGGTTTTTTTCCTCCGACTGGTTTTTGAACGGAGGACCTTTTAACTTTGGAGTTATACTGGTTGTTCTTCTTGAACAGCTAAGGTCGGTATGGGACCGGGGAATAATTACTGTTCTTAGGCTACTGAAAAAAAGGGGGTCTGTTCGATTTATTCGGATCTGGAATTCTTTACTAGGGCTGTTGGGGGACGATTTGGTACGACATGGATTCCTGGGATGAAGGGGGGGGGGACTGTTGAGGGTAGGTTCCCGGGTAAGAAATCTGTTTGGGTTGGTAGGAGGATACCCTCTAGGTAACGAGATTTTAGTTGCGATTGTGTTGCGAATTTCCCTGGTGCTCTTCAGTACGGCATGGTTTAGTTCTCACACTGTCGTGTTGGTTATTAAGCCTCCTGTTAGAGAGTTCTTCGTAAAAACCGGGTTTGGATGGTTGGATGGAACTGGGAAGGTTAATTTCAGACAAAAAAAAAACCTGTGGAATTGGAATGTGAATAAAAAAAACCAAGGAATATTTGGTGTACGGTTTTTCTTGGTCCGTTGGCCTCGCGTTGGTGTTGGACTATTACGGGGAAATTGTGTTTGTTTTGGGAAACCTTGTTTTTACACTTTGAGTCGGGGGCGGGTGCATTCCTTTTGTTGAAAAGTTAAAAACGTTCCTTACTGGGTACATCGTAGTTAAAACGGGAGGGGGGACCGTCATTGGGGGGGGTTCAAATTTTCACTTGTTAGTCGTTATTTATTTTTTCGGGAATCTTGTTAGAGGTGGATGAAAATTGTGTTCGTTTGGGGTTTTCTTTCCGGGTTCCCTGCTTTATCATTTGGGCCAAATTTTTTTTATGGTGGAAGGATCTGGGGGACACGGATTCCGATGGATTGCCTTGTAACCCTTCTCTTCCGGTGGCCCTGTAAATTTTATACGGCGGGGGGTACTAAAAAAAATAATAAGGAACAAAACGATGTGATCGGGTGGAGGCTTCGATTCCATTGTTTCATTTTTATTGAATGATTCTTCGTTTCGGGGCAAAAAAACCGATTTATATATAACGATACCGGCTGAGAGGAAATAATATTTTTAGTCGGGGAAACTCGGAATTTTTATTTTGTGTTCATAAAAACCTCTTCCTACAATACGAGGTGTGCAAAAACGGGCGTGCGACCTCTTTCTCTTCCCACCAACGAGGTTCTTTTTTTATCGGGCCCGGGATACGTAAGAGGGAAAATAAAAAAAATTATGGTTTATGATTTTTTGCCAGGGAACAAACCACGTAAAGGGATGTCGAAGAGTTATTGTAGGAGTAGGAGGGGGAATACCACAGGGGGGGGTATTCTTACGATCACATTTTCGTTTCAAAGGTAAGACCCGGGAGGAGAGTTGGGTTCAACAAAAAAAAAAACGTATGTATTTGAGGTTAAGATTTAGGGAAAATCAAGTCCTTGAGTTTTGTGGGGAAAAATTCCGCACCAGAATTATAAAATCGTACAAAAAAAAAATATGAAAATTGTTTTTGGAAACAGGAATTACTGGAGGGGAAAGGAAGGACAACGGGAATCTCGGTAAAATGGTTTGAGGAATCCTAACTTTTTTTCTCCGTTTTTTCATTTTAAAGGAATCGATGAAGGATTTTTGTAAGTCAAGCTATGGATTCCAACAAAGGGTCTGAGTACTGACCCGAAATCTATTAAGGGGACGAACTCGGTACGGGAAAAAACGCCCCCAATTTCGGGAGGGGGTTAGGGAGTTTTGGTCACGTTTATTGGGTCGCAAACGTTAGCACCGTGATGTTGCGGGAAATTAAACACAAAAAATATTCCAATGGTCTGGTTAGGGCTCCTGGGTCAAAAGAGATATGGGGGCCGAAAACTTGTGCTGGGCTAATGACGGGGGGGCACTTTAGCCCAATTCACTGTTTACTGGTGATTTTCTCGCGTTGTAACTGTAAATCCACAAAAAAAAGGTCTTGGGGATGGTGGGATTTAATTTTTAATTTGGTACATCTCCACCCGGAAAAAGGGGACAAGGAAGACGATACGAAAAGAAAGGAAACTTGCGAGGGCTGCTGAGGAGAAGGGCACCCACATGAATAAAAAACAGGCAATACCCAAGTAATCTATGGTTAAAAATTGTTAAAAAACGTGCAATTTTCGAGTGCGTTTTACCGGCCGTTTGCCTAAAAATAAGGGCCGGAACCCTCCAACTGAAAAACGCCGCTTTTTCGTTATTGTGACGGCCAACTAGGGGGGTATTACGGTGAAAGCATTTCCAGTTTTCGAATCGGAATAAAGGAGGAGCGCGATATATTTTATAAATTTGTTTGAAAAAATGGGTTTTCTGCGGAGAAAAAATAAAACGTATTTTACAGGGGCCAAGAGGGAAGGGTGGAGGTTTCGTATTCGGAACAAAACGTGGCGCACCAAGGGGGGGAATTGGCGGCAGTTCTTTCTTCTTATTTTTTGCCCTAGTCATGTTTACTGGGCTTTGGTTGCCACTTGACGGCGTGGCGCGCGTTTCAGAATAAACATGGGAAAAAAATAGCTTCCCCTAGGATTTTTAGTTTTCAACGAATTATCTAGAACCGGCACTAGGTGAACAATCGTTGTTTTTATTACTGGTTACAACGTTGCATAGGGAAAATAAAACTTTTCTTAAAATAAATAACTCAGGGTTTCTTCGGATTGCTTCGAAGGGGTACCAATGGGTTCGGGTGGTTGCATTGGGGGGGGGAACGAGTTTCAATTGGGCGAAGCTTAGATAAACCGTGAACTGTTGTTTTCAAAAAATCGTTACCAATTAGAGAGAGTTGTTCACTTCAGGACGGAAATTTCAAAAGGAGGGGAAGGGGGCCATTTTTCTTTACAGATACAGGAGGGGGGGTGGGGGGGGGGGGGGGGGGACTTTTGGGAAAGGGTTTAGGTGGGGTTCGGAAAAAAGAAAACATATGGTGGGTTATTTTACATGTTTTGTATTATTCTGAAAAAAAAATTTTTTACACACTTCGGATGGAAGATACTTTTCTGAAACCCCCTTTACTCCCACTTGGGGCGGAACATTAAAGCGCTGGTTCACACTTGGGACGGTTTTTTGCCAAAAGTCGACAAAAACACCTTGGGGGGGGGGGGGGGGTCCTCTCTTGGGCTTCGTTCTATGCTTGCATCTGTAAAAAATGTTTTCTTGATATTGTAAAGGAAATAGAATAACACCGAAACGGGCATTTATTCCCATTTCTTTTTTTTCGTTTAAGGTTTTCATCCTTGTTTTTTGGTTTAGCTTCCCCCCGTACGGTAGGAAAATCAGGGTCCGTTCTTTTACCATGTTCCTTGGTCGAGGTTTTATCAAAAATTAAATACTGAAGGTCCATTTGCGCCTTCCAAACGCCGCTATGTCTTTGTGAAAATAAACTAATTAGATGTGTCAGAAACCACTGTCTTAGGCCATTGGCCACAAATAAACCCATTTAAAGGATTCTTAAAAAGTAAAAAGTCGATGTCATTTTTTTGGTATAATTCATGACGCATGGAAAAACAGGCGTTTGGCCTTTCGAAAGGTGGGGTTTAGTCTTTGGCCTCGATCTTCAAAAGGTAATCTGTATGGGCAAACGGGCCCTTTCGCAGCGTTTGTTGTTGTTGTTTCAATGGGACGGGGTCCCAGGCCACCCTTTCGCAATTGGCCGTTGTCGGGGGCGGGACAATAATTCTCTTCGGGGGGAAAAATTTCGTTGCGGTGACGATACCACTTCGTTCCTTATACTTTTTGGGATGATAAAAAAAAAAAACCATTAGGGAGGGGGAAATAGGTTTTCAGCGGGAGGGTTGTTAACCACGGGGACCGTTGTTTTAGGGTTTAGAAACCAAACTATTGGAAGGCTGGAAAAAAATAAAAAAAAAGGTTATTTGTGTTTATCGATGGCTCACCGTCTGCGTGGTTACCAAAATACGTCGGCCAAAAAGGGTTAGTGGAAATTTTTTCAAGGCGTTTTTAAATAAATATGGTGGGGGGACCTCCGGGGGGCCTATTTTCTCTCGTGAAAAAATAAAACAGGTTCTGTCGTGAAGTGAACTTGAACCATAGGTGCCAGAAATTTTCGTACATTGGGGGGGACTAGTTCGCAATAGTTCCCGGACCAGGTTTTCCAGTTCGATTTGGGGCCTTTCCTTTTCGTGTTCCAGATTTTTTTCCTCGTGTTTTTTTTCCATCAATGGAAAACTAACACTCGTTCGGAAAAACGGTGTTGGTTCCTCTGATGGCCGCTGGTCGGGGGACTCCCACAACCCGGGGCCATCTAAAATCGAAGGCCTCCTAGGTCATTAGGGGAAAAAACTGATCTATACGTTTCCACCCACAAGGAAAAAAGGCTCCGTCCAAAAAAAATACCCGGTTAATTCTTTGCAGTAAAAGTTTGGGGGGACACCAAGGGCGTTTCACCACCAACAGTTTTTTTTGTTACTTTTTATTCAGGTTTTTTTACCCGATTCTCCCATTTGGGAGTATTTTTGGCCGATTTAAAAAGCCATTTTCCCACCAGATTCGGCGGGAACAGGCAAAACGTTGTATACACAATTTTGGCTCAAGTCTTTTGTTTTCCTTTTACAGCGTTGGAAATGATTTTCCCAATTTTTGGATTTTCTAAAAGGGTTTGTTACTTTTCAATTTTTGCTAAGTATTTTCGTGTCTGTATTGTGGGGCGTGAAAATAACTGTTGGCGACGTCAATATAAAAAGGGGCTTTTTTTCTATGGAAGGGAGGTCGTTTCCACCCGGATTATTGTGCCGGCACATTGGAGTTTATTTTTTCCCCCCGGGCCATCCAAGAATTATAGTAAAAAAACCACGGGCAGGCGGGGGATTTCGGGAGCAATTGAGGTCGGGAGGGTGTTAAATAAGCGGGTCTCGGAGGTTGGTATTTCAATCCGGGGTGGCGGGGGGCATAGTGGTATTCCGTTATATCCATTTTAAAATTATGGATTGTTTCTCTTCATATGGTTGGTTTGTGCTTTGCACGAAGCAGTTGCCGGGGGGCGTTTCAACCTAACTCTGGGGTTTTGTTTTTTGTTTTTTTAGTTATAACCAATCGTTAATTTAATTATTATTTTCAAAGATGGAAGGGCGGGACTGTTGGCTTGGGTTTTCTTTTGAAAAAAAGAACGTGTGCCTGTGGGACAGTGCCGGGCAAATTAAAGCGTAAATTCAATTTTCTCGGCGGGTCACTTGCAAAAATTTCTGCGGGAACGTTAGGTCCTTTTTCCTTTTTGAATGGGAGGGGAAACGCTAATTTCACGATGTGGAAAGTTTGAGTTGTTGGGGGAGATCCAATCGGGTTTTTTGGGGGGGGGGGGGGACTGTTGGATCGTTCCCTCACACCACTTCAAACAAAACAGTCAGTGTGAATGAAAAAATCTTGGCCCACCGTTTTATTTTGTTTGGTTTTTTACATAGAAGGGGACTTAACATTGAGTTCATTTGTGTGTGATTTCATTTTATGTACGGCATTTTTGAGGCGAGGTTTACCCACAAAAAAAAACCTCCCCCCCGGTTTTCCTTCGATGATAGCCAACTAGTTGAGGGGTAAGGTTTCAGGGTGCGATCAGTGTTCGCCCCACGGCGCGAATCTTGGATGCCGTACTCAGTTGGTCTTTCTTTATCTGTTGGTTTTCAGAGAAGTCGGGTACACCGAGGGGTGCCACATTTTTTTTTTTGCAAAACACAAAAACCCCGAACGTGGGGAGTTTTGATTTTCTTCAAAATCTGTTATTGAGGGACAGGTGTGGGACAATATAAATTTAAAGTCTTCGGGTTTTAGTCTTCGTTTCTTGTTTCTTCAGGGGGGGTGGAACAGCCAGTGTTTACGTTTTAAATTTTTTCCAACCGTAAAGAGTACAACCCCTGCGCGGGCATATTGGAAGTATTGGGGACGGAAATCTCAAAAAAACTGGATTCCGTCTCTGCGTTTGGATAAAAAACTGGGAACCGTCCTCAGGACATAGTAGAAAAAAAAAACAAAACCACGGTATTCCTTCCCACTACATTATTTCGGGGTTATAGCGTTGGAAATATCCTCGGACCTGGCGTGTCGGAAAAAGACGGACTTGCTTTCTTTTCGCTGTTTCCATGATAAATAAACTGTGGGGACCAACCTACGTGGAAAAAATCCCAAAACCCAGTTATAGCTGAAAATAATGAGGGGGGGGATTTCCAAGCCAAAAAAAAAAAAAAACAAAAAAACCAAGGAATTCGGGGTTTAGTCTCGGGAACGGGCGGCCGAGAGGCCAAGCCTTTCGTTCAAGGTGTTGGCCTACCAATTTAGCGGGTCCATTGTATGTTTTACAATCCAACGTTCGATCCCATCGGGGTAACAGGTGGGTCTTGCGATTCTTTTTCTAGGCAATCATTCTTAACGTCGGACTAAAAGAAAAAGGGGAAAAAAAAACGTCGAAAGGTTATCAAGGGTGTGGACCGATTTCTTCTTCGCGAAATAAAACAGTAATCACCGGCCATTGTTTTTTGAACAAAAGTTTTCTTGCCACGTCTGGTGTGGGCAGTAGCCCGAAGCATCAGGCAGTAGTTGAAAGGGGCATTTCGAAGTAGTTTTACGTTCTCCTTTTTTGGCCGACCCGCCCTTATCACCACTCGGGAGATTCTACGTTATTCCACCTGTAGTCCTTCGAGAAACAAGTCGGTCAGTAATCTTTTTTCAGGAATTCATTGGTGTCTAAAAAAAAAAACAACCGAATTTGACAAACGCCTATGGGGGGGGGTCAGGAAAGGGGGCCTTTCTTCGAAAAAATTTCGTCGTCGTTGTTCTCGTAAAACAAACTGGGCAAACCAAAACATAAAAAATCGGTAGCGGGTGCCACTGGGACGACGCCGGGGGGGGACCATTTCCTCTATTTAATCCAGTGAGGAAGATTTCCCGAAAACTTTGGAGAACAACAGCTGGGTAAAAAAAAATAAAACTTATTCGTATTATATAAAAACGGGTTTTCTAGTTATTACAAATATAAAAAAGTATAACGTATCGGACCGCAAAAGTAAAAATATGGAATTTTCAAAATAGCCATGTTATGTGGTCTGTATCGGTGGTGCCGGGGAAGGTGCCAATCGATTCCCACGAGTACAGCTAACCGATAACACACCCGGGGAAACGGGTCCGCGTTCAACGGAAGACCTATTACTACGAAAAAACGCGGAGAAGCAAAAAAAGTGGACGGCCCCCTATATATCCCCCGGCCGCCTCTGTTTCAATTTTTTTAACAGGAGGTTGAAAAAACGACAATTATTAAAACATACAACAAACGACCAAAATTTAAGCCATATCCTTCGCAGGGGACGAAATAACCGCACAATCCCACAGTAATCACATCTTATCACCCAGACCAAAAACCGGGGATTTAACAGGGCAGGCACAACCATTTTTCCGTCCGTTTCCTCCAATGTTATCCCCCGGCCCGTCGGAGGGGACTTTCGCGTCGACGGCAGACCGGGGGGAGAGAAAACCCAAATGTCAGTGGCGAGGGATAGGGAAGTACTTGATTGTTTGACAACTTACCACAGTTATCTACTCTTATGTTCCGGTCCGCGTAAAAGGGCTAGCGTCGGGGATACTCTGTCAGTGAGTATACAGTTTTTTTTCGTATCACCAGACTTTTTATCTCTGGGGTATTACTAGCCTCTAGTCAAATTCTTCTGATTTTAGATCGAATTTACGGGACATTAGTAATTCGTTAATCTGCTTGTTTACCTTGACTCTCGGGGGTTTTGATGGTTGTCTAGGTTTTATCTCGCAAAGAATAATCTAAAAATCTGAATCGCACGCTGAGACATATCGATTTAGATATTATAAAAAAAGGTTTTGTGTTGTTTTCATCTTGACAGGGCTGTGTGTTGGGTTGAGGTATGGTCGAGGCATCCGCCAACCCGAAATCCCACCAGGTTCAAACCTCGTGGAAAAAAAAAGATTGTGACTTGTGTTACTATTACTTTCCCACCCGTTCTTGAAGTGGCTGTGAAATCACCGAAAAAAGCGCCCCTTTTTCGACAGTTGTGCCAAGAGTGTAGTTGTTGTTAAAAAAACGAAAGGAATCAATGTAGCCGGCTCAGGACTCAAAGCGCGTTCCTTTGGACTTGTAAAACCCACCTCTCTCCCACCAGGGTCTTGGTCATCCGTAAATACAAAAGAAACAAAAACTGAGGAAGGGTAGCGCACATGCCGTTTGGGTCCTTTGCAAAAAACAAAAAACTAATTAGCCATCGCGGGCGAACACGAATTTTTTCAGCAATCGGAAGGGTGCAGGGGGCCCCATTTCTTCTTCGGGAATAAACGGGGCCCGCTAATTTCAACGGCCCACCGGCCCCATAGACCAATATTGGCCGGTATGGGACGGGCCATGTTAAATGTTTTTCCGAAGTCTTTGAAACTACGATGATCAAAAACGGTCAAAGGTCCGTGCCAATACGCAGTTGTTTTCAATAGGGTGTTTAAAAGAGAAAAAACGAAGCAAACATAAAAAACAGTGGAAACAGGGATTGGCCGAGTAAAAAATTAGTTTCTTGGGGGGGGTCCGTGCGTGAATCGGTGTCGGGAACTCGGGGGAAGTATGTGGTCGGGCCAAAAACGAAAAATAACCGTTTTAAAAAAACAGAGGTTTTCGGATTTGTAAGCCGCTTTACCCGTTTTACCAGCTAGGTGAAAAGGGTGACCAGGGAGGTGGGGGAACGGTTAGACTCGGGGGGACGGTCCAGGGGAGAACAATACCTTGGTACGTCGGCGTTGTCCCAAACAACATAACACAGGTCTACAGCTCACTGGAACGCACCGCCCAAAAAAATCTAACAAGGAAGTTACAAAAGCCTCCGGGAAAAAAAAAAATTACCGCACCAACTCAGTGGTGTGGATTATGGAACCAACAGGGGGACGGTTATGTCTTACGCGGGGGGGGGATGGTGGAGGAGAGGGGACCAAGGAAAATCGTTGCTTTTTGGGATGCAAAGAAGGGGGACGCTTTAAACGTTCGTTGTTACACAGTCAATCCTTACAGAGGCACTTCTTTGATTTTAAACAACGGGACCAGCGTTGTTTGCGGCGAATCAAACCACAAGGGCAGATTTTACGACATTGCCCAAAACTGAAAATAAAACGGGAAACGAATACTTTGAATAAAATGTTAAATATTTGATTCTACGGTAGAAATGCGTTGTCATTTGGGGGGGAATAGATAAATTAAAAAAAAAACATCGTTTTTTAGGACGTGGGGGACGGGACTGTTTTTGCTGTTGGGACCGGCGTTCCACCATCAGCCCAATTAATAGTTGTTTTTTTTTTGGTTCCATTTTTGGGAATTTGGGACCCAGAAAGTCTTGAAATCAGGTGCATTTCGGGATCCTCATTCTGAGAGAAAGCTCGATAGCCCATATCGCCCACCTCTTCCACCGTGTTTGGGGGGGGGGGGCCACATCTAAACGGGGGGGGACCAACACTAAATCTTTACTATAGTCCAGGAACAAACCTAAAAGGCGGCGGTAGTGTTTAAAATCGACTTGGTGGAGGCAGGAGGATTGATGTCCACGATGAGGGGGACCCTCGAGGTAGGGATCAGGGGGACCCCATTTCAAAGCCGGGTTAAAATCACGGCAAAAACAAAATTTTGTTTTCCCAATTGGGAGCATTTGGCGTACACCAGGGGGGGGAAAGTTTTTTTTTTCCTGTTATTCGTGAGGGAAGGGGAAAAAACGGGGGTTCGGACAGGAGGGATAAGTTATAACATATTTCAATACAATGGGTTTCCCGGCTCCGAACACACACGGCAAAAAACCAACTATACTGGTCGGAACCCAGTCTATGACTAAGAAATTGGATGTCGTATCCGTGAAAGGTTTATTTTTAACTCGTGATGAAAGGAAAAAAAAACTTCGGTTTACAACACAAGAAACAAAGAAATAAGTAAGGCGAGGAAAAATAACAAGGAAACCACAAAAAAAAAAAGAAACGGACTCAAAAAAAAAACACGTAAAAAAAATGTTTTCCACCGGGAGGGATATTGTGACCATTGGCGAGAAACACGAAAAAAAAACCGGTTCATTTTAGGTTTGAATTTTACGATGAAATTACCCGGGCCCCCCTGGTTGGGCCGGTTTTATAAAAGTTCCGAATAAAAACAAAAACTTTTCTGGAAAACAATAACGGCATCGGAAGGGACGATTTTAGTCCCAGTGGTTTAATAATCATTTTTCAAAAATAAACAAAATAAAAAAAACTCGGTTGCAAAAAATCGGGATTAAAACATGTTCGAACTTCGGAAAACCAAATAAACAGCTCTCATATCTGACGGGGGGACAAAAATACGTTACCTAAATAGAAAAACAGCCCCCCAGCTACTGGAGGCGAGATTTTTTACCACCGCAGACTATGGGATCACAAATAAAAAAAAAAAAAAACACTTTTTCTCCAGGGTAACGGATGTGGGGGGGGGGGGGGGGAGCGAGTGGGGGACAGGGGTTTCACCATTGGTCCATATTGTTAAAAACTTTCAGGGGGATGATAAATTATGTTGCTCGAAGGTAGACGAAAAAAGGTTTACAAAAAAGGGCCGGGAGTTACAACAAACGGGTGGGGGAAACCCTGCGTTCTTCCCGGTTTACACCAACCCCAACCGTGTGTGGATTGGGAGATCCAGGAGTAAAAAAGCATTCCACGATAAGGGGGGATTCTTAACTACCACCGGGGGGTTCTCGTTGGTTATTTTTGTTCGGGTGGGGATAAAAAAGTATTTACAGGGTGATGGTGAAATTTCCGCAAAGCGAGTGGGGACGATTTTACAGTGGGGGGGGGACATTGCTGGGGCGAAAGGAGGATTTCATCTGTCACGGGGTTATTTGCGTTCGGGAAAAAAACCGGGAGGGGGAAACCACCGGGCCGTAGAGAAAGGGGGAAACAATCCCCTCCCCCAATCCTGTGAATAGGAAAAAATAAAATTTTCACACACGTTAAGTTGTTTAAGATAAACCTTAAAAGCAGGAACAAGGGAGGGCCGAGGGATACTTTGGCAAATGTCCAACAAAAAAGCGTTTTGTCCAAATCCGGTTACAAAAACCGAATAGTAGTACAAACCTATTATACGCTAAGGGGGGCTAAACAAACGTTGGAAAAAAAAAGGAAGATTGGAAAATGAAAAAAAAACTGAGGAGCCATTAATTGCAAGATTAGGAGGAGTTGAGTTGAAAACAGGTATCAACGAAAACAGGAAACCACCAAAAAACAGATATTAAATTTCGATTCTTACAAACCAGCCAGGGGGACATTTAGCGGGACGATAGCACTTATCGTTCCCGGGATCGGGAAAACCAAACTAGTAGCACGGGGGTGGTACAAAGAGGGTAGCGGAGGAACGGGTTTTTTAATTCCCCACGGTTACTCCCGCGGCACGAAGAGTTGTGAAGAAGCCATCGGGACGTTAAAGGGGGGGGGGGGGAAACAAAAAGGAAGACTAGATAGGGTCGGGGTCTCCCCTCTATTTGTATTGCGGTAAATAACTTACGTTTACTCCGCCACCAAAAAATAAAAAAAACAAAAACTTATAGTTACACAAAAAAAATAATTGTACCATTTATATTCTTTCTTGGTTTTTGAATAAAGAATTTTATTTTTTTTTTTACTCCCATCCGGTAAAAACCCAGTAATTGTTACCCCCTATTGGTCTTATTGGAGCGTTTAAAAATATGGGGAACGGTCGTCCGGTACTATGGGTTGGGGTTTTCAAAAAAAAAAAAACGGAAATAAAAATGGAAATCGTTAGGTTCGAACGTTAAAAATAACGGGATTCAACATCGTAAAAAGGACGGGAGGGAGTATTGCCCAATTGGGATATTTTGGGCGAAGGGGGTTCCAGGGTAACACAGTAAAAGTAACCATAAAAAAAGAGTTCGGATTCGGTTCATCACTTCCCAGACCTTATTTTTTTACACATTTACAAAACCTAGTTTTACACTGTTGATTGGGATGTTCCTAACCACAATTTACGGGGTAATTTGCCCGTGGGTGGATAATTTCTTGGTGTCATAGGGGGGGACCGGTGGGCCGATATTAATTGTTTCGGAAATCTGGGTTTCCGATTCTGGGCTCAAGGGATCGAAAAACAAAAACGGGGGGGGGAAATAAACGCCAAAATGTTGGGGGACAAAGGTGTTTGCAAAAATAAACGTATCACCAGGGGGGGTGGGGGGGGGGGGGGGGACAACTTTTTGGGGGCCGGGTTCCGGCCGGGGTACGAATTTCCAAATACTATTTCATGGGCCAGTAGGACTACATTCCGGGATCCTTGTTGGGGACGAAAAAGACCCGTCAACGAACGGGGTGAATCAATAGGGACCTTGGACTGTAAAAAACGTCCCGTGGGGCGGAGTTTGCGCTTAATATCAGGAAAATAAAAAAACACTGCGAATTTTTACTGTTGAAAGAAACGCCTTTTTTAACAGGGGACTGCTGGTCAGGAACCAAAGTGAGCGGTTTTTTGAGAAAAAAACGTACTGATCGCGGTTAAAAAACAAGAAAAACCTAAGTTGGCACCAGGCCGGGGGGAGAAGGAACAGCTTCCGAAGTAGACTATCGGAATAAAAAAAAAAAAACTTACGGGAAACGTGAACTATAAGAAAAATACGCAATTTGCCAAAAAAATATTCTTAATTAACCCATCGGTTTATGAAAAACGGCAAAAAACTTTGCAACGTGGGCTCGTGGGGGGAACAGATGGAAGGCAACTAAGGTCGGGACATTGAAAAAAACCGAGAAAAAATCAATTGGAAAAACGCAAACCTAACGGGGAAGGTGGGGAAAAAAAACCGCTACTTACAACGGAACTCGGCCACGGGTCCGGGGGGGGGGACGTGGACGAAACCGAGTAAAAGCGTTTATTGGCGTTTGATTTTGGAGGGGTAAATTTTGGGGTTGCGGGACGGCCTTGAGGGTCCGACAAAAAATCGTAAATATTCCCCCCGTTGGGGTGGGCCCGCCATTTTGATAAAAATATAAAACGCGTCATGAACGGCGGGTCCGAGGAGGATAAATCCACGGGCATTTAGGGTAACAACGGGCACGGTGGTCTCTTCTTACAGTAAAACCCGGGACGGGACAACACAAAACGTGGGAGGAAAAACAGGGGGGGGAACGAACCTTGAGTTTTTCTCGTTGGTCGAGAGTCGGAGGGGTAAGGGCTAGGTTTTCTTGAAAAAATTCATAGAGGGTTTTCTTTACTTTCGGCGGAAACCCGCTTGAGGGAAGGAGTTTTAACCACCGACCGTACAAGGAAAAACCTCAAACCCGAGGTTCGAAGGGAAAGAGTTGGCCCGCCGAGGGGTAGCACCCCAAGGGGGGACTTGGAGGGTCCAACGGGCCGCGGTTTGTGACACGCAGGGGGGGGGGAGACAATGTTGAAAGCAAAGGTATTCAGGGGTTTGCTGCAAGTAGGAAAAAGGTAAATGGTCTACGGGGAGCGGGTCGGTGTGGTTTGGATAAAAACCACATAATTAAAAAACCACTTTAGGACCGGTGCTTATTTCGCATTAAACAATAAGAGGTCCATTACACCGCGGGGTTCGTTTACCTATGTTTAACTGTAGGTTGAGCGCACAAGATAACGGAGTGGGTGAAAACTACCTCAAATACTTTGATTCCGATTGGGAATGTAGTCTGTGGATGTACTTGATTATGGGAACCACGGCTCTTTTACCAAACTACCCTCCAAATAACAGTATATATGTGGAAAATTAAAAAGTAAGAAAAGGATTTGGACCAATCTTTTTATAAGGGTTTGTGGTTGCCCCCAATTCCGCGGTATATGCTCAGGCATTAGGGAAACTAACGGGGCGTAACGAAAGGAAATAACGCTAAACCATTTAGTTCCCAAAATTAGAGTGTACATTGACTAAAAAAAATAACGCGGGAACGACGGAAAAATAAAAAAAGTTGTGCTACATTTGGTAAACGGTAGGTTAACAAAACTCGGTAATAAAAAAATAATATAAACTGCGATGTTTGCGGTGGAGGGAAAGAAAAACCTAACCGAACCAACGTTTTTACTCGAAACTTACTCGGGACGCGTTTAACTCCTTGGGGACAAAAAACTTTCCGAATATGAAAAAAAAAAGGCCGTCTCTGAGGCTGTAGGAAAAAAAAAATAACTAATGTAGGTGTTGAAGTTAATAAAACTCTAAAAAAACACCGAAAGAAGTTTTGGAAAAAAATTAAAAAAAAGACGGCCGACGTTAATAGTCATTGCAAAAAAAAAGCTATCCCTAGAAAACACGAAAGGGGATAAGGATGGGGGTCGTGCACAAGAAAAAAACAAGGGTATTCGGAAACCAAAACTCATAAAAAACCCACAAGGAATAATTTTCGCGTTTTTTTACCGGTTACTTACGTTAAACCGCGATCTACAAAACAAAGCAAAAAAAAAAAATTAGACGAGGTGTTGTAAAGACAAAAAACCCCCAGGTCTCCTGGCGGGTAGTGTTTTTGAACGAAATCGCACGAATAAAACAGTGGGGTCAAGAGCCTCGTGAGGTTGAGTTTGTGCTATTTTATCAAAGGCTACATGGAGGGCAAGAGGGTCTGCGCTGCGAAACTGATAAATTCGAGGGTTAGGTAAAGGTCTTACGGAACGAAAACTGGACCAAAAGATTATGGTTTAAAATTAATTTAGGTAAAAAAAGGGGATATGGGCTTACATAAGGGCAAAGGGGGTTACGCAGAGGCCTATCGCCTCCTATTGTGCTGCAAGTTTCTTTTTCAGGACTTAAAATATAATTTTAGATAAGGCCCGACAAGGTTATAATAAAACTTTTTTGGGGACATTCGCCGGAGACCGGAACGGCAACAAAAAATCAAACCGCCCCAAGTATTAACCGAATGAGTGTAGAAGAGAAGCTACGGCAGCACGATTCTGGTAGGTCTTCGGCCGTTAAACACACTACGGGCCGTAATCGCGACGGGGACAGATGGGTGAACCACTCTACTTCGTCCAACGTGAAATTAGGATCTGAAAAGTATCAACGTCGAAAGAAGTGATATAGGGCGGTAAAGAAAAACTCAAAAGAAAGATGTAAACAATAATGAATCTATTCTGTATAGTCCAGCACATTATTCACACATTTCTCCAGTGTTGTCAATAGACACGGAGTAGTGAGTTCTCGTATGGCCCGTCGGACATCGACGAGATTGCTCAACTCGAATTGAACTGTTTCTCGGACCCTTTTGTCGTTATACGTGAAGCGAGTCCTGCAAGGTAATCCGTGGACAGATAGACAGAAATCATTTTCTCTCGTGTTCATATTTTGGAACGCTTCTCGTGACGGCCGTTCGATGCTCGTGTAGAAAACGCAGTACGCCATGTACCACAGTAGCCGGAGAGAGAAAATACCGAAACACTCGGTGAAACGGCGAACTCTGCCGTCTTTGCATCGTAACGATGTTTTGTCACTCGAGGTGTATTCGGGTTCCGTAAATGGACCTTCTGTATTTATCTTTCTTTCGTCGTTGTACACAGATAACAATAGACGTCCTGTTACGTAAGCCATTGCTCGTGCGAAACTAGAACGCTCACATGCCATGTCATGTTCCGTATTTAAAGACACAGAACACTTGTCGTTCATAAACACACCGGACAGTGTTTCTAAATAACGTCGACAGTATTCCTCTTTTGAAGAAACTATCTCATTGATCTCGATGCCAAGTGTAAAGACGTTCTTGTCACTTTCGTTGATCAATCTCGGGACGTAGTCGTTTCCCAATAGACCTAGAGCAATGAAGTGAAGGACTTTGTGAGATCCAGTCCACTCGTGTGTGCGGGTATTCGGTAGTGACACCGTTCGCATCGAGCCGTTTACATAATGTATTTTACTCAGCTCTGTCGTATACAACAGTGCCCCTAAACCTATGTCGGAGTCGTTTCCGAATATATACCAGAAAATCTCCCTATTGACTCCTTCTTCTTCTTCCATGGTGTCACATTCAATGTCTCGAATGTTGTAAAAACACTTCCATTCTCCTTCACCAGACCGATATTTGTATCCGTCCGTACGATTGGTTCCATCTAGTTGCATCTTATTTCCAACGACTTGTTTTATAAAGTTCTCGCTCATGAGCATAAATTCCAGTACCGTTTCTTTACTCCAGTCTGAACGATGTTTTTTCAGTTTCTCACACAGCGTACGTGTCGTTTCCAAAACCAATCGTTCTCTAACAATCTCAACAATCTTCACATAGACATCACGCGATGATCTCGTTTCTAGCGCGAAGTCACTGGCACTACGGCGTTTACGCTGCTCGTACCATTTGCACGATGTAGTGTTCTCGTCGAAGTACAAAATAAAGTAATGCGCTTGTGCTATCACTTCTGAACCAATGACATCGAATATGGCGTTGGCACACGTAACCGCACAGTTCGTGACGGAAGCCTCATCTAAAACTACGCTGGGATTGGGTGTGCTGAATGAAGTCTCATTATCAATCGTGCCTTGAACACTCGGGTCTGTTTCCAACACGCTGCTGTTTTCTACGTGACCTGCAGATTGTTGTATTTTCTTTTTCCTTTGAACGAACGACGAGGTTTTCACAATGTAACTGTTTTTCACGTGATTCTCAGATTCTTCAAAGACGTCTGATGACTTTCTTTTTGTTCCGTCGTTCGTGACGTCGCCGCTAGAGCACTCTTTGTTTTGAAGAATCGCCCTCACCACACCGGCTACGGTTTTATAACAGAACGACGAAAGGTCTACTCCAACTCCGTATAAACGGCTTTCGCTGGCGTGCGCTGTTCGTTCGGTAGACGTTGTCGTGGTGAAAAACCTTGGAACAGCAAACGACTGGTTGCAGAAAGTACAAAATGTATCGTCGATAAATCCTCTCCCTCCTCTAGCGTTTCCTCCGCTGTCGGTGCTTTTGTTTCTCCAACCACTCGATAGTGGATCACCGGTTTCTCCGTCTGAAAACGCACTGGTGAGTATTCCAGTGGTCAAGTCAATCGGAGAAAATGCGTCGGGCGCGTATAACGGCATTGTAAAACCTAGTGCCCTTTCGACGTAGGTAGAGAAATTAGAAATTCCCATTGTCCTCTAGAGAACGAACCTCGACGACCGAATAACGGCCACTGAGTATGACCGTGACTCTTGTCCAGTTCTCAGCAAATGTGATTCTGACATGGGTCACGTCCTTGCCCGTATATTGGACTTGCTTACTACCGCCGGAATTCAACGTGTTACTTCGGCAATCAGCACGGGCCGTTGGGACTATTCCGATGACAACACCGCGTCCGCCTCCACCACTTTCAGAGTTATAACCGTCGTCGGTGTCTTTATACTTTACGGTAAGCACGCAACACCCTGAATGTAAATTGTCAGCACGTATCTTCCACTTGTCGAACACAGTGGTTGACGAGGTTAAGACTTTCTCGCCCGGTGTCTGCCTACTATTGTAAACACGCCAAAGGTACTTTAGACCACTTCGGGGTCCAACGGTCACGTCACCGTACAACTCGTCGGCAAGCACTTCACGAATCGCACGGAATACGTCGATGAACGGCAGCATTTTCACGTGAACGCTATAAGGTTGATGTTCCACGCCGGTTTTATCGTTCTCTTGAACCCTCGTTCTGTCTGTGCCGTTTCTCTTCATAAGTGGCAACCAAGACGAGGGACGAGTGAGCACCTTTTCTTTTTCCTTCACGTCGATGACACTGCAAACGATTCCGTCCCCGATTTCACATTCACGAATCAATTTGTTATATTTGTTAATCAACGACGGGCTTTTGAAGCCTACTGCGTTTACACATATGTAAACACACCCGACGGGCTTGTTGCTTGAGTTGAGAGCGAAGTGTATTTCGGCTCCACGTTGCAATTCGCTCGCGTGTGCTGCCAACGTCGGAAAACGCAGCGTCACCGTGTCGACTAAACGCGCGATGTGATCTGCAAACTCATTCGCTTTGCAGTCTAACCTTCTCGTCGGTTTCCAATGTTTACTATCGACAACGACCCTCTCGTTGGTTCTATTTAGAAACATCTCGCTCCTGAAACGTTTTGAGTGCAGCGATTCGTACGCGCCTGGCGCTATTTCACCGTCGTTTTCCCCGATACCGACTATTTGTGTTTTCAGATCACTGAAAGGGATCATGTCGAATAACGATTGGATGCCACGGCAGTATTCACTGAACTCGTCACCTTCTGGATCGATCAGGTAATAAAGCGAACGCACCGTTCCGTAGTGGGGCACGCCCATCGCGTACATCAGTTTAACGCTGTGGTACAAGTGTTTCGCGTCCGCATCAAATGTCCGCCTGTTATAGACGAGTTCCTCCAAAACGTACCTGCAAACCAACCCGCCCATACGGGTTTTTGGGGGGAAAAGGGGAAACCCCCCCCCCCCCAAAAACCCCCCCCCCCCCTTTTTTTTTAAAAAGGGGGAAAAAAAAAACCCCCCCCCTTTTTTTTAAAAAAAAAAATTTTTTTTTTTTCCCAAAAAATTTTTTTGGGGTTTTTAAATTTTTTCCCCCCCCCTTTTTTTTTTTTTTAAAGGGGGGGTTTTTTTTTTGGGCCCTTTTTTGGGGTTTTTTCCCCCAAAAAAAAAAATTTTTTTTAATTGGGGTTTTTTTCCCCCCCCCCCTTTTTTGGGTTTTTTTTCCCAAAAATTTTTTTTTTTAAAAATTTTCCCAAAAAAAGGGGAAAAAAAAAAAAAAAAAAATTTTTTTTTTCCCCCTTTTTCCAAAAAAAACCCCCCCCAAAAATTTTTTAAAAAAAAAAAAAAAAAAATTTTTTTTTTTGGGGGGGGGGGGGCCCCCCCAAAAAAAAAAAAAACCCCCCCCCCTTTTTTTTTTTTTTTAAAAAAAAATTTTTTTTCCCCCCCCAAAAAAAAAAAAAAAGGGGGGGGGGGGTTTTTTCCCCCAAAAAACCCCCCCCCCCAAAAAAAAAACCCCCCCGGGGCCCTTTTTTAAAAAAAAACCCCCTTTTTTTTTTTTTTTTTTGGGTTTTTTTCCCCCAAAAAAGGTTTTTTTTTTTTTTTTTTTGGGGGGGGAAAAAAAATTTTTTTGGGGGGGTTTTTTTGGGGGTTTTTTTTTTTTTTGGGGGGGGTTTTTTTTCCCCGGGGGGGTTTTTTTTCCTTTTTTTTTTAAAATTAAAAAAAAAGGGGGGGGAAAAAAAATTTTTTTTTTTTTTTGGGAAAAAAAAAATTTTTTTTTTCCCCCCCCCCCCCGGGCCAAAAAAAAAAAAAAAAAAAAGGGGGAAATTTTTTTTTTTTTCCCCCCTTTTTTTTTTCCCCCCCCTTTTTTTTTTTTTTCCCCCCCCCCCAAAAGGGCCCCCCCCCCCCCCCCAAAAAAATTTTTTTTGGGGGAAAAAAGGGGCCCCCCCAAAAAGGGCCCCCCCCAAAAAAAAAACCCCCCCTTTTTTTTTCCCCCCCCAAAAAAAAAAAAAAAAAAAAAAAAAATTTTTTTTTTTTTTTTTTTTTTTTTTTTTTTCCCCCCTTTTTTTTTTGGGATTTGGGGGGGGGGAATTTTTTTTCCCCGGGGGGGGGGTTTTTTTTTTTTTTTTTGGGGGGGGTTTTTTTTTAAAAGTTTTTTTTAAAAAGGAAAAAGGGGGGTTTTTTTTTTCCCCCGGTTTTTTTTTTTTTTTTAAAAAAAACCCCCCCGGGGGGGCCCCCCTTTCCCCCCCCAAAAAAAAAAAACCCCCAAAAAAAAAAAAAAAAAAAAAAAAAAAATTTTTTTTTTTTTTTTTTTAAAAAAAAAAAAAAAAAAAAAAATTTTTTTTGGGGGGAAAATTTTTTTCCCCCCCCCTTTTTCCTTTTTTTTTTTTTTTCCCCCTTTTAAAAAATTTTGGGGGAAAGGGGGGGGGGGAAATTTTTTTTTAAAATTTTTTTTTTTTTTTTTTTAAAAAAAAATTTTTTTTTAAAAAAAAAGGGGCCCCCGGGGGTTTTTTTTTTTTTTTGGGGGGGTTTTCCGGGGCCCCCCCCCCCCCCCCTTTTTTCCCCTTTTTTTTCCTTTTTTTTTTGGGCCCCTTTTGGGGGGGGGTTAAAATTTTTGGGGGGGGTTGGGGGTTTTTTCCCCTTTTTTTTGGGGGGGGGTTTTTTTTTTTTTCCCTTTTTTTTCCCCCTCCCCCCCCCTTTCCCCCTTGGGCCCTCCCCGTCCCCCCCCCCCACCGTTTTTACGTTTTTATTGTGAATTAAATTGGTCGAGAAATGGAGCAAAAAATTTAAAAAATATTTTTTAAACATTTCGAAAAAAAAAAGAACAAAAACCCGAATCACAAAAAATTGTCCTAACGGGCCAATATTGTCAGTCCCGTGCCCTTGAAATTTCCCTTTTTTTGATTAATTTTACACTATAGGCCAATTTCCTGTGTGGGATATTTTTTGCCAAAAACCCTTTTAGTATTACCATTCAAATTGGTTGATTTTTGTCCCGATGCCCCGATGGAAAAATTTTATTTTTCGACTTTTTTTTTTTCCGTGAACGTGATTACTCGGTTTAGGAGGCTCGCCCCCCCCTTTATCGTTCGATGTTACTTTCATCGAATCGATAAAAAAGGGGCCCCCGTTTTCAAGACTTGATATTTTTGGGGGAAGTGGAGGGTGTCCCTTTGCACCCGTCCCGCGCTTTTTTGGTTTTTCCCCTCGTGTTTTCGGGTCCGTGGTGTATTCCCCCCCCCATCGTCCCCGGGCGGGGAAAAAAAATTCCGTAGGAGGTTTTTTTCCCTCCCCCGGTGGGGGGAGGTTGGAAAAAAATTGGACGGTTAAAAGATTCCGAAATTAACCTTTCTTTTTCTTCTTTTCCTTAGCTCTTTATTTCCCCATTTTTCCCCAGACGGTTTGATTTTCATTCATCGGGACGAAAATAATTAATGTGTTTTTTGTTTTTTGGCTTTCCACCCCAGCCCATCGGCCTTTTCCGGTATATTATCAAGGGTCTTTAATGTCCCTATTATTCGGTATATTGGTTTTCAGGAAACATCATCCACTAACCTTTCCAGAGCCTTCCTTTCCAACGGGAAAGCCTTGATTCCTTTGGGTTGGTTTTTTTCCCGGGGGGGTATAAGGGGCTCCCCGGTGGAGTAATTTTTTGCGGTGGTGTCTTGGAAAGGGTAAAGGGTTTTTCAATTTACCGCAAACTACTTTATCGGGGCACTAAAACACCCAAACAGGTACGGACAGTGTCCTGGTTTTTTCTGGGAAGGAAGAAAACGAATTTTCTTGGAACTATTTAGTAAACGGGACAAAATTTTTTTCCCCACAAGGGGGGTTTATTTCTTGGTCTGTTAAAATTAAACGAAATCGCCCCCCTCTGACACAACCACGTTAAAAAATCAAAATTTCACCTCGTACGACATTCATACATGGCTTGAGAATCGGAAGGTTCAATTTTCCCATAAAACCACAAAAAAAACCGTTTTTTATTTATAAAATTTAAAGATCCCCCCCGGAATTAAAGAACAAGAAAGATTACTTAACTACAAGTCCTTTTTTGAAAATATTCCATAAAAATCTAACCTCAAATTACAACGTGTATTTTTTTTTTGATGGAACCCCGCCCCTTTCCCCCTATATTTTCCCAAAAAATTGTTCCCCCTTAGAAAATATTTTTTCCCCCCTTCGCCCCAGGGCCCTTTTTTTTTTTCCGGGATTCCCCGGTAAAGGTTTTTTTTTTCCCCAAAATTTTTTTCCCTTACGGATTTATTTTTTTGGGCAAAACCCCCTAGGAGGCCCGGGGTTTTTTTTGAAAGTTTTTTTTAGGCTTTTAAAAGAAACCCATTTTTTTTTTTTCTTGCCGGGGGAATTTTTGACGTTTTTTTCCGGGAAAGTTAAAAATCAATTTCCCTTTAAGAAAAAATTTTTTAAAACCAAATTTTTATTCAATCAATAAAAAAAAAATTTTTTTTTTAAAATTTGAATTTTTCAAAAGGGGGGGAAAAGGCCCCTTTTTGGGAAAATTTCAAAAAATTTTTCCCCCCAAATTTTCCGTTTTTTTGGGTTGAAAAAGTTTAAACCCCCCCCCCAAACCCTCCCGTTTTGAATCTAACCCCCCCTTTCCAAAAAAATTTTTTTTTTTTTTAAGACCCCTTTGGTCGACCCTAGGGAAAAATCCACAATCCTCTAAACCCCCCCTCCCCCCTTTTACCAATAGGCCAACCCCCAGGAGGGTTATTTTTTTTTTTTGATTTTTTCCCTATCAAACCAAATTTCCCCCCCCCCCCCCCCCTGCGCCGGGAAATAAATTTCTTTCCCCCCCCCCCTTTTTTAAATAGGGGAAAAAGGAAAGAGGGGGCTTTCCCCGGGGGAATTTGCAAAAGGGAAATTTAATATTATTTGGGGGCCCCCAAAATTCTTGCCAAAACTTTCAAAAATTTGAGTAAAATTTTTAGAAAGTCCCAAAACAGGGGGGGGGGGGGAAAAATTTTTTTTGAATCCCAAAGGGTTCCCCGGACGTTGGGGAAAATGGGATTCTTTTCCCCCCTCCCCCCAGTGCCCAACTTTTGTTTTTCCGAAATAAAATTTATTTCCCCTTTTTTTTTCCCGGTTTACCCCTCCCACTTTTTTTTTTTGTCTGCCCCAAAATTTTAAAATTTTTAAAAAAAAAAAAAAAAAATTTTTTGGGGGGGGGGAAAAAAGGGGGGGGGCCCCCTTTTCTTTTTTTTGGGTTTTTTTTAAAAATTAGGCCCGGCCCCTTCCCCCCCCCCTTTTAAATGGGAAAAAACAGAAGGAAAAGGGGGTAAGGAAAAATGAATTTTTTATATTAAAAGAAATTCCCCCCCATGGTGCGTTTCCCTTCCGTAAAATTTTCAGAAGCCAAATGGAAAAGAATTTTTAAATTTTTTTAAAAGTTCCAAATTTGGCCCCGGGGGACATTTTTCTGAAAATTTCTCAACCATTTTGCGGAATTTTTCCCGGAATTTTTCGATTTTTTCGGCCGACTTTTTTTCCGGCCCCCACAGCTGTTTTTGGTTGAATACCGCCCCCGCCCCTTTTTTTTCCCAATGGTTTTTTTTTGATTTTTTTCCCCCAAAAATTTTCCCCCAAATTTATGGGTTTTTTTTAAAATTTTTTTTTAAACCCTTTTTTTTTAAAAGCCCCATTTTTTTAAAAATTTTTGGGAAATTTAATTACAAAACCCTTAAAAATCGTACTAGGTAGTCCCAATCTTTGGGAAATTTTTTTTTTCCCAAAAAAATTCCCAAAAATTTAACCCCCCGCCCTGAAAATTTTCCCAAAAATTTTTTTTTTGGGGAATTTTTTTTGGGCCTTCGGGAAATTTTAAATTTTTTTTTTTTTAGGGTTTTTTGGCTTTGGGGTCTGGTTTTTTCTTGAAGAATTTTTTTGAAAGTTTTTTTCCCCGCCCGGCCCCGGGGTTTTTTTTAATTTAAAAGGTTTGGGGTTTAGGAATTTAAAAATTTTTTTTTAAAAAAAGAACCTTTTTCAAGGAAAATCTAAAAAGAAATTTTTTAACTTTTTCAAAGGCAAATTTTTTTCAACAAACTGGGGGTTTTTCCCTTTTTTAAAAAATCTTTATTTTAAATTTTTTTCCCCCGGGCGGTGAATAACAAAAAAATCGAATTGGGGAGGAAATCTGACTAAGTTTTCCGGGCCCCTTTCATCCTTACAAACTAAAAAGTAGCCCCCGTCCTGAACCAAAATTTCCCCCCAAAAAAATTTTCAGGCAAGTCCCGACTTTTTACTCTTAAAAGAAAAAATTTTGCAATAAAATTTTTTTAAAGGCCCCTTTCGGACGGTTGGGGCTCTATTTTTTTTTACTGTGTTTAGTACATAGTTACGTCCATGTGTCCCCCTTCCCAACTAAAACTTTGGTGTCTTGACAGATCTCGCAAGGAATTTTTAAAGAAAAGTTTTTTTTTGCAAAAAGAGGCCCTGGTTCGGCAAGCGCCGGGGTTTTACTTTTTAATTGGGGTTTTTGGGTTTACAGTTTATTCCACGCCCCCTCCCTTTTAAAAAACGGTTTCAAGGCGAGAAAAAACTCCAAAACCAAATGAACGGTTCTTGCAGTAAATGTTTAGAAAAAGTTTTTTTTTCCAGGACCCGTCCTATTTTTTTTTACTTTGTTTCGTAGTACACAGTGGGGGACGTCATTGGGGTCCTCCTTTGGAAACCGTGTCCCCCGAAATCTCACTTGAAAATTCCCCAGAAAAGGGTTTTTTTTTACTGGGCCCCTGCCGGCCCTTTATTTTGCGTCTCCTTTTTTTTTTTTTTTTGCCTTTTTTAAACATTTTTTATTTTTTTTTTTCAACGAAATCTTTAAAAAAAAATGTTCGAGGTTTGGAAAGAAAAACTCCCAAAAAATTCCAAAAGTAGAGAAGGGAAGAATTTTTACTATTTTAGTTTTTTTTAAGTAAAAAAACTAAGAGGCAGTCCGGTGGTGCGTTTCCGACATCCCTCGCAATAGAATTTTTTTTCAGAAAGATTCCCCACATGACCCCGTCGTACAGAAAGGGTTTTTCTATTTTTTTTTACAGACCCCTCATACAGTTAAAATTCTCCCAAAAAGGCTTTACTTTTTGGTAAATGGCAAAGGGAGTTGCCGTAACTTTGAGATTGACCCACAGTTGAAATTGGGTTTTTTTGACAAAGAAAGCCCCCAAAGCCGAGGGCAATTGGTTTTTGTAATAAAACATGAAAATTTTTCGGAAAATCGGTCCCCCAACTTGCTTTTCCCCTTTACATTTTTTGGATACGATCGAATACAAAGAGCCCGAACAACCACTCCCCCCTTTGCCCTTTGGGGTCACTCGGTGGAAGGAAAAATAAGAAGTATTTCCCTTTAAAAAAAAAATTTTTAAATAATACTTTTTATTTTTAGCTAACATCTTTATTCTTACAACAAACACCTTTTTTTCCCGTTTTTCTTTTTCCCCCTTCCCAAAACCAGTTGGTGATTTTTTTCTTTCTTTTCTTCCGTTTTCACACTATTTGCAATCGGGTCCTAGGGGGGCAAATTTTAAATTCCCCCCTGGTGGAGAGGCTTACACCCTAAGTGTTCCAGGTTGGTTTATGGCAGTACTCGACCTCTTCCACCCCCTTTGGGGTTTGGGTTGCCGATTTTTTATGGGCACTGGATTTAAGGTTCCCCCCTCCCGAATGAAGAAGAAGAAAAAAAAAGGAAAAATTTATTGAAAACAAGAACTTGATTTGAAAAACATTTTTTTGTTTTTAAAATTTTGGTACGTTACCAAATAATTTTGCTGAATTTTCCCCCCCAAACCATTTTTTTTTTAGGGTTTTTTTAATTTATGAAAAGGGTTTAAAACGATGAAATGTTACTTTACGTCGAATTCTTTCCCATGTCCCAGCGAGAAGAGACTGCCTTACTGAATTACTGGGTGTTTAAAGACCAAGTAAATTTTTGGGGGAAGTGAAACTGAATGTGCCAAGGAAAAAAGCCGCCCTTTTATAATAATAATCCGACCGAAAGAAAAATGGGGAATCAGATCGGGACTCCGGGGTTCTTAATTTTTTTTTTTTTTTTTTTTTTTACCTACTGTAGAACCGGTCGGTAGCCCGATATGCTGTAAAAATTTCATATGAAATCGGGGAAATCCCGCCCCGCGTAGAAAAAAAATTCAAAATTGAACACACCGGGCCCTTCCCCCAAACGATGGAAAACGGGGGGTTTAAAGTGGGAAAAAAAAAAAATTCCTATTATAAAAACCCGTTGGGAACCAACCCGTTTTTTGCTCGAATTCATCCCCCCCCCTTTCTCCAACCAGTTTTTACGATGGAAATATTTTTTTACCACAACCGTCCAGGGCTTTCAATTCGAATGAAAGGGTTTTAACCTAAAAGAAAGCGGGAACAGTCCCCCCCCCCCCCCGGCCCGGGTTTCCTTACTCCTAGGGCCATTTCAGACTCCGCCCTTTCGAAAAGAACCAATCTGGTTTTGGGAAAGCCCCTTTGTTAACCATGGACCCTTACAAAGGGGGGGGGAGGGGGGGGGGGACCAAAGCCCGGGGTTTTTTCCCTAGGGATTTTTAAAAAAAGGGGGGCCGTTTTTTGGGGGGGGGGGGGACGATCCCGGGATTTACGAAAAAAAAATTCGTATTTTTGGGGGCCCGGGAGATTTGGGGCCCCCCCTTGGGGGGACCAAAAAAAAAAATTTTTTTTTTCGAACGTTTGGGGTCGCGGCGAGCTCCTCGTTTTTTTTTCCCCCCTTTTTTCCAAGATTTTTTTTTTTTGGGGGACGCGTAATTGGGGGAAAAAAAAAAACGAGTGTGTACTACACGTGGGGGAGGGGGCCCCACCAGAGGAAAAGGGGGGGTTTTTTGGTCAAAAAAAGGGGGAAAAAGCCTTGGTCGATAGGGTTTCGGGTATCCCCCTTTTTTTTTTCCCACTAAAAAAGAACGCATGGGAGGGGCGAAAAAACCCCCCTTTTTTTTATGAAAAAAAAATTTCCCAAAAAAAAAAGGGGGGGACCGGGTAAAAAAAAGGAAACCTTTTTCCCCCCAAGTTCAAAAAATCGTTCGAATTTTTTTTTGGGGAAAAAAACTGAAAAACGGGGTGGGGGGCTATGGGTTCACAAAACTATAGGGGAATTTTTTGGGGGGACAAAAATTCGGAAACGGGGGGGAAAGGGGGTTTTTTCATGGGGATTTTACATCCCTATCTTAAAAAAAAACTTCTCCCCCCGGGTTTTCTCACCGCTCTGCAAAGAGGGACTGTGGGCCAATTTGGGAAATTTCGACCGTACACATCAAATTGGAAAAAAACCCGGTTTTCCCCGAAAAGGTATTGTGAAAAAACTCACTTTTTGC
Source organism: Stictocephala bisonia (assembly GCA_035578905.1). Taxonomy (NCBI): domain Eukaryota; kingdom Metazoa; phylum Arthropoda; class Insecta; order Hemiptera; family Membracidae; genus Stictocephala; species Stictocephala bisonia. The sequence goes on along the minus strand of JAQJVL010002661.1, from coordinate 16,822 downwards.
TTTCGAAAACGGGCAAAAGGGATGAAAAAAATTTTTTTAAAATTTTTAGTAGAAAAGGGGTTTTAAACCCTTTTTGTGAAAAAAAAATTTGTTTTGTCCAGGTATTTTTTACTGGGGGGAAAAGAAAACTTTTGGGGGGGGGAAAAACTTGGGTGACCGAATTCAAAGGGGAAACTTTTTTACTTTTTCCACTACTCTTTTTCCTTTTTCAGGAAAATTGGGAATGGGTTTTTTTCGTTTCTCTCCGGGGGAGGGGGGACATCTGTGAAATTTTGTAGGGGGCCCGGGGAGGGGGGGGGAATTTAAAAAAAAAAACCCCTTTGTTAAACCCCGAGCCATTTGCCAAAAAGGGAAAAAATGGAACTCCCCTTTTTTTAAGAAGGTAAACCATTCCACGTTTTTTTTTTTGAAAATAAAAACAGGGGGGCCTTTTGGGGAGAGGTTTACTTTCGAGACGCTAAAAAAACTTTTTCGGGGGGGCTGCGGAGGGGGAAAACCCCCCCCGGCCCCAAAAAAACGGGGCTTTTTTCATGGGGGGAAATTCGACGGGGGCGACATCGATCCCCTTTTGCTGTTTTTTTTTTTAAAAAATTTTTTTCTTAAAAAAAAAGGGGGGGGGGGCAAAAAAAAAAACAGACTCTGTGGGAATTTCCCCATTTAGGGGCCCCAAAAAGCCGTTTTCCTGAGGGAATTTTTTTAACCCTTTTCCCCAACAGTTGGGGCCACGCTTTGGATTTTAAAAGGGGGGACATTTTTGTTAAAAGAAAAAAAAAAACGATTTTTCTTGAAAAAACACTGGGGGGGACTATTTTCTTTTTTCCCTTTCCCGGGAGTATACTGTTTTTTAATTTAGGGGGACGAAAATCGTCCCCCACAAAAAAAAACGCCCCCAGGGGGACTGTTAAAAAAAAAAAACCTTTTTTTAAGAATTTTTGACATTTTTCAATGAAAAAAAAAACCCCTAAAAAAATTTACCCACTTTTGGGGGGCCCGGGTCCCCTTCGGGGAAATTGGGGGGGAAACCTTGGGGAAACTGATAACGTTTTCCCCCCCCCCTTTTTCCCAAACCAATTTTTTTTTCCCCCCTTTTTTCATTTTGGGGTTTTTTTTCCTGGGAAAAAAAAAAAAAAATTTTTTTTTTACCCCCTCCCTACCTTTTGGGACCAATTTTGGGGGCAACCGGGAGGGGGGGGGAAAATTTTTTGGGGAATTTTTTTTTCCCCATAATTTTTAACAGGCAATCGGCCCCTCGCGGCCCCGGGGGGGGGACTCATTAAGCTTTTGGGGTCCTTTTTAAAAAATAAGTTTGGGAGGAAAGGGGGGGAGTAAAGAAAGGGGGGGCTTGACGCAAAAAACTAATGGCGAAAAAAATTTTAAAAATTAAAAGATGACGCCCCAGTTTTTTTTTCCTGCACAAAAAAACCCCCAGGGACAAATTTTTACAGAAAAAAATTTTTTTTTCAGAAAAATTTTGCCAAGGCCCCCTTTTCGGCCAGTGCGGTTTTATTTTTTTTACTGGATTTCACTTTCAAAAAAACCCCGGGGGACGTAAATTCCGTTTTTTTTCCTCCCCACAAAAACGAAAATAAAGAACAGACCCCTTCTTCTGTATTTTTTTTTCAGAAATTTTTTTTTTTGCCAAGGGGGCCTGTCGGCCCCAAGCCCCGTTTACTTTTTTAAAAAAAACTCCCCCCCATGGGGGGTAAGTGGGACGTTTTTTGGGGTCCTGCACAAAACATTTTTTTACAAAAGGGGTCTCCAGTAGGGTTTTTTTTGGGGAAAGTTTTAACCGGGGGGGCCCCTGGGAAAAAGGCGGGGTCCCCCATTCTACCTGGTTTTTATTTTTTTTTCCAGGAAGGGGTTTTTAAAAAAAAATTTTTTTTTGGGTTTTTTTTTTTTATTTTTAAAAAATTTTTTTCCCTTTTTGAAAAAGGGAAAAAAAAATTTTTAGTTTTCGGGGGGGGTTTTTACTAATCCCAAAACCCCTGGGTTTTTTTTTACCCGGGGCTCGTTCTTTTATTCTGGTTTTCTTTTGGTTTTACTTTTTATAAAAAAAAGAAAAAACAAAGAGCGGGGGGGAAAAAAAATTCAGGTTTTTTCCCCCCCACGGGGAAAAAAAAGTGTTTTAACTTTTGGGGTTAAAAGCGAAGCTGCTAAAAAAAACCCGCCCACTGCCGGGGGAATTGATTTTTCCCCATATTTTCTTTACAATCATCAGGGGCCCTTTCCCCCCCTTTTCCCCGAAAATAGGGAAAAGGGGGGGAAAGGGGGGGAAAAAATTGGGGGGGTAGTCAAAAAAAAATTTTTCCCATTCGGGTTTTTATTTTAAAAAAAGAAAAAAAAAAAAAAAAAAGGGGTTTTTTTAATTTTAAACAAAAAAATTTTTTTTTTTTTTTCCGGGGAAGATGTAGTGCTCACCAGGTTTTTTTTTTCCCCCAAAAAAGGGGGTCTGGGGGGACGATTTTTCGGGGGTTTTTCCCAACCAAAAAATTTACGTAAAACGGTTTTTGGGGGTTGGTTTTGGCCATCTCTTTGGGGGTTTTTTTAAAAACGAAAATTTAAAAATTTTTGTGGGTGGGGTTGTTCTAAAAAAAAACCCCCGAGTTCGGGGGGAAATTACGCGATTCCGGTCCGTAAATTTTCCTAAAAAAGTTCTTTTTTATCCCCACTTTTTCCTTTTTAAAACCCCAAAAAAAAAAAGTAGTATTGTAACGCGGGGGGGGGGGCGTTCCCCCCGTATTTTTTGTTTTCGCAAAGGGGCTTTTTCCCGGGGGGCCAAAAAAAAAAAAAACGCCGAGAACCCCCATTGGGAAGGGGCCGTGTCCTTTTTTTTCCCATCTTTTTTGGGGAAAAAAACGGTCCAAACGCCCCAAAAAAAAAAACGTTTTCTATTGGCGGGGGAACCACGGGGTCGGTTTTTTTAAGGTGGTTTTTTTTGCTGTAAAAATTTTTCTTTAGAACGAAAAAAAAAAGTTTTTCTGACCTCGTCTTTCTGGTTTGCAAAAAGGGGCGTAGATTTGTCACCGGGGAAAAAAAAATTTTTTTTTTACGGGGGGACCCCCTAAACCCCCTTTTAAAGATGGGAGTATTTGTCGTGTTTTTGGGGGGGAATACAAAGAACCGGAAAGGGGATTGTTACACGTTGTCCATAAAAATTTTTCTTTGGGGTTTTTGGAAAAAGATGGAAAAAGGGGCCCCAAAGTTTTTTAAAAAAAGAAAAAAAAAAAAACCCGCATTTTTTTTCCGTCAAAAAAAACGGGGGGGAAAAAGGAAAACAGGGTTTTTTATTCCTGGTTTTTTCGGTTGAAAAAAAAAAACACCGCTGTGTTTTCCGACCCCCCTCGTAGAACTTCCGGGGCATGCTGGTTGCTGTTTGAAAAACAAAAATTTTCCTTTTTTCCAATTTTGCAGATACGGGCCCGTTTTGGGGTTGGTCTTGGGGGACCAAAAAACCCAAAAAAAAACCCAATTTTTTTTTCTTTCACCAATTAAAGGGGGGGGAAACCGGTTTGTACAAAAGCGGGGTTTTGGTTGATCAAAAAAATACGGGGGACGCAGGTTTCTTTGATCAAACCCAAAAAATTTTTTTTAAAAAAAAAAAAAACTATTTCACTACCTTCCACCCGTCGTACTTTTTTTCGGGGATTTTTCCCCCACTTTTAAACTCTCCAGGGGTTCTAATCGTAAACCACAGGGTTTTTCTTCCCCCATTTTTATTTTTGGAAAAAACCCATTTTTTTTTTTTCGTTTTTTCATTTAGTGGATTCCAGTATTTTTGGGAAAGGGTTTTCACTTCGGGCCCCTTTACAGCAAAAAAGCTGTCGAGTTCTTTCCCGGGGTACACGCACGGAAAAATTTTGGAAAGTTTTTTTGGGGGTTTTTTCCCCCGATGGGGTAAACCCCCCTTTTTTTTTCCCCTTTCCACCTGAAAACGGGGAGACCTCAAAAAAAAAAAACCCCGGGGTTTTCTTTTCCCATAAAAAAAAAAAACACTGGGAAAATTTTTTCCGTCTTCATCCGTTTTGACGGAAAAAGGTTTTTTTAACAAAAAACGGTGGAAAAGGAATATCGTATCTCCATGAGGTGGGACAAGATACGGAATTTCTTTTTTTTTTGGGGAAGTTTTCGGTTTTTTTTATTTTGGAATTAGCACGCGTCCCCCCCATTTACATTCCCAAATTCTCGGGGTTCGGGGGCGATTCCTCGTAAAAAATTTTTCAGCCCACGGTCTTTTTTCACTATATTTTTTTCGCCCGTCTTTTTTTTTTAAATTTATCGTGCCGGGGGACCATGAACCCAATAAAACAGCCCCCCACGTAGGATTTTCCTTTTTTTTACGTCCCAAAAAAAAAAAAAAACAACAGCTGCCGCATTCCGCGGTGGGGTGGGAAAAAAAAAAACGATTAGGGTCAAGCCCCGATTTTTGGTTTCTATCGAAGGGAAGGGGGAAAGTGAGAGAAGCTGTTAAGCTATAAAGCGGGGCTAAGGTTCAAAACGGGGGAACTTTCGCTAAACCCCAAAACGTTCCCCAAATCTTTCAACGTTGGGTAACCCATTTTACAATCGGCGAAATATGGGTGCGGAGCATGTAGAAAAAATTTGGCCAAACCCCGGAATAGTCTGTGTTGTTTCTTTTGTGGGGTTGAGGACAGTTCGTTAGTTTTTGGCGCCGGAGTCTGATTAAAGTCCCCTGAGCGTTAACCCATTTTGGGTTTAATCCCAAATCGCTCAGCCACTTGTGTCGCCCGGTCGCATCCTTTTCGTACTCGTCTGGGATTTCACGAAAAATTTTGGAATCCCCGTATCAATTCAGCAAGCCTCGCTGGTTAATAAGGGACGTTGGGGGGGCACAGGCCTGATTCTTTTTTATCCCGAAAAACCCAAACAAAACACCCCCTTTTCGCTGGTTTTTGCGTATAGTCGGGTGTTCTGGGTCGATGGGGTTTTCGCCAAAACAGAGGAGGAAATTTAATCAGTTGTGGTCGTAGTTGCGTTTTTTTTTGGCATGGTTTTTTTCGTTAAAAACCAAACAAATTTCGATCAGGGAGTAAATTGGTTCTGGGCTTTTAAACGTAAATTTTTTTCCCTAAAAACCCAGGGAAAAAACAGACGACAAACAATTTCGTTGGGTGGACGTTTATAAAGTTGCGGGGCCAAAACTTTTCTAATTCCTTCGTCTCTGTGAAAAAACAAGGCAATCACGTAAAGCCAAAATGTCTAGCAACGGTTAATTTTGCCGCCCGGGAAATTCCTCTGAGGGGTGTTCGAAAAAATTTCCGCCCCCTTCTTTCGCAGTGGTAAAACCGTAAACAAGCGGGCCCACCAACCTTTCGTAGTTAAGTATATTCACAAGTTAGTTTCCCCACCAATTTTCAAATCCAAAGCAAAAAAAACGGTGGGACAAAAACGTGGTCCTTGAGAAATAATTAAGGAATCCCAGAAAATTTGGTTTTTTTCCGGGTGGCAAGCTTTCCACTTTTTTTGTGGACGGGGTTTGTTTGATAACTTAAAGTGCATCCCATTTTGTGGGGGAGGGAAACGGGAAATTTTCCCATCTGTCGTCGTTTTTCATTTGGCGACACACTGTTTAACTTCCGGTTAAAATTTTCTAAATTTCCCTTCCTCTCGAGGCTCCTCGATTCCCCTACTTCCACCGCCCCCCCACGATTTTTTTTTTGCACATGAACCGTCCCGGGGACCTGTAACCCCCGGTATCCAAAAAACAAATTTATTTTTTGCAAGGGGTTTTTTTGGAAATATATTTCCCCATATAACTTCCTTTCATACAGATGAAATCTGAAAGCTTTCCAACGTAAAAAAAAAGGGTTTTTTTTTGAAAGATTCCGCGTGGGACCGTGTTTTCAACCTGAAGGTTTTCTTTACGTTTTAGACAGAAACACGTGGGAAATTCAGTTGGTTTAAGTAGGGATAACGGGATACTTGGTTGAACGTGGATGGACCCGTTTACGTTCCCTCCTGGTTTTTTCGAGTTTTTTTTTTCCATTAAGACCTCCCGGGTTTTTTTTAGGGTCTTTTTTTTGCTGCCTAGTATCGTGTGGCTGGGCCTTATCCCCCCCAACGTGCTTTTTCGACAGGGTTGCACGCCCAAAAACAGTGGCATCAGAAACCCGATTTTCTTATCCGTTTTCCCCATTGGAAATCCAGTATTTTCAATTGACGGTTGTTTCGAACCGTTTCCTTTTTCTACCAGATTTTCCTTTTTTTTTCGGTCTTTTTTTTTCCCCTAGGGCACGTCCATTTCTGTTGGGAAAAACTCCTGAATTCCGGGGTCGGCTTTTCGGCCCTTAGGACACGAATTACGGCTTTTTTTATGAGGAACCTTATTTGAATGCGGTTTTTGAATTTTTCCCCTTCACGTTTTTTTAACGTCGTTTTTTTTTGGTTTGTTTTTCTACCAAAAATTACCCCAGTAGACAATCCCACCGGTGGCAAACATTTTTTAAAAAAACTTTTTGCCCCTTTTTTTTCTCCCTTTTTAGTCCTTCCGATTTTTTGATTTCGGAAAAGCTAAGTCCCCTGGGGAAAAAAAATTTGGGCCGAAAATTTATTTTTAAACCTAACCATTTAGTGAGCTGTTTTTTCCATATGGGATTTACTCTTTTGGGGTTCCCGGGAATGGTTAAGTTTTGTCGGAAAAAACGTTTTAAAAGTCCTAATGCTTTTTAAATTTCGTTAAAAAATTTTGTTTTTTTGAAAAATTAAACAATCCCCCGCCAAATCCTTTGATTTTTAAACAGACCCAAAAAAAAAAAAGTTCTTTTATATTCAGTTGCAAGGGTCTTAATGTGTAGCACCCATCCAGTTTTTTTTTTTTTTTACACTCCCCTTTGGGTCCCAACTGCAGCAATCACTTTTGGGAGTGGAGAACTTCTGCCCCACTTCGTTTCCATCTCCGGCCCCCCCTTTTCCACTCTCAGTTTGTCCAAAATCTGTCCCCCGTAAACAATTTTTCACAACCTCTGTTTTTACAAGGCGTTGTCGTAGAAAAATATGCAACGGTCTTCGTTCCTCCCCTTTCTGTTACTTGCCCCCTTTACTGTTTAGGGGCGGGAATCTTATTTTTTTATTTAGGACTCCACGAAAAACCACTGAGTAGTAAAAAAAAACCTTTTCCCAATTTCCCCGGGGAAACCGAATCCGGAAAAAAAAACTTTTTGGGGGGAAAGATATTCGGAGTCTTTAAATTGTCCAAAATTTGGCGCGTGTCGAATTTTTTGCTGATAAGTTCTCAAAGTTACTTTTCCGCCTCCAAAAAACTGCGAAACCAATTAAATTAATTTGGGAAATGGGCATTTTAACACCACGTGATTCGCTTTTCTTTCTTTAAACAAGGGGGGTGACCCCCGGGGGGCCGACGTTCCAAAACCCTTTCGCCTGGGCGTTTGGTTTTTTTTCGGGTAAAGGGGAAAACATACAAACAGGAGTAGTTGGGGCCGGTAAAATCCGGGTGGGTCACCGGACACGTTGTACAAACTTTTGTTTTTTTCCAAACCACATCCCTCAAAACTTTCCCCTTTCCGTTTTTTTTTTGAAATCGTTCCCTTTATTTTTCCACTTTCCCTCGGTGTAGTAGTGGACTGAAAATTTTTTGGCGCTTCTTGTGTTGTTTCCCTTCCGACTGCCGGATACCATAACGTTCGGTTAAGACAGGGGGTTTTTTTTTTCACAAAAATTCCATATTTCCCACAGTTAAGTCAATTCGAATTTTTCTATGGGGGGCTCGTGAAAAAAAAAAGTAGATTTAATCGTTTTTATGTCGACGAACCATTCTTCCGAAGCCACGGGGGCCCCCGCGATTGAAGAAGAGATCTTTCCAGGTTGAAAACGGCGCCCAAACACTGCCCCCATAAAAGTGGACCTTCGATTGAAAATGTTTTCTGGTTTTTTATTGTTAACCCAAAGTCCCTTCCCGGGGACGAAATTTTGTTTTTGTTCGAAAATGGGAACCCGGTGGGTTATGCCCCCCGTCCCGTAGGTGGATTATCACCGGGTTTTCTGTCGAGGAACTTTTTTAAAATTATAGAAAAAAAACCGCCGGGTAAAAAAAAAACGTTAAAAACGGGGCTTTATAGTACTGCAGTGATGGCAGCGCAAATCAAAGGTTTTGGGGGCCCATTGTATTGAAAAAAACCTTTTTTTTTTTGGGATAAAAACAGAAAAGAACCAAAAGTTACTAGGGCCAACTATTTTTCGAAAAAAAAGGACATATGTACTATCAAAAAAAATATATCCGGGGACTTTTACGTTAAACCTCCTCCTGTTTCTTAAGTGGGGTTCAAACTAGGGAAAAAAGGCAGCATTCCACTAGACCCCTTTTTTTTTTTTAACGGGCTTCTTTAAAAAACGGAAGGGAAAAAAAACAATTTTTTACTTTTAGGGGTTTATTTTTAAAAAACAGATAAACCCTCTTTTCAAGAACAACAAATTTAGGTTTTTTTTTACAACCCCCTTCCGGGTCACTGGGGGGATTTGTTTGTTTATGACGCCCCCCTTTTCCCAAGGTCAACCTTCTTGGGGGTCTAAAAAAAACCGGTTGGGTTATTTTCAACGCGCCCCCCCTTTTTTCAAACAAGTCTACCCCTTATGGGATGTGTCGGCGGGGGTTTTGCTTCGTGGAAAGGCTTCACTTTTCCTCTACGGGGTTCAAGCGTAAAAACCGCCGCATTTTAATTTTTGCTTGGGCACCCAAAAAAACCGGCCCGCTTAAACAAAACCACCGATGGTTTTATGCAATCAACTCCCGCTGCCAAACTGCAGCACGATGACCAAAATTTTTCTTAGACTATCTAGGAAACCCGGGTTAATTCGAAAACCCACTGTTTCCAAGAGGGGGCTTAAAGCGAACGGCCCAAAAGAACAATCAAAGAACTGGGCAGCGAAAACCGGTGGGGTTCCCGGGAACCCACGGTTTTACGAAGAAAAAATTTGGTCACTGGCCAAGCCCGCAAATCAGCATTTAAAAGAAGTTGGTTTGAAAATCAATTTACTGCGTCATGGGGAAACGAAACCCCCCGGGAACGTTGGAAAACAGGTTTATTTGATTGGCTGTGAATAGGCGCCAAATTCTAACGCCCCTGTTGCCAGCGATTTTTGGAACCCGCAAAATTTTGGGTGGTTCTATTTTAACTGGCCCCCCGTCCAAAAAAAACGAACATTGCGGGCCTCAACAGAAAAACGAAACTTCCCAAAATCTACCTGCGGGTAAAACTGGCAGCAACCCTGAACGGGAGGGCCCCCAACGACCCCTCTCGATTCTCGACGGGAAACCCGGGGGGTTTCGACACAAGAGGCAAGCAAACCTGAAAAACGTCATAAAAAAAAAAAAACCGGGGAGGGGGGATGTGTGGGACCACTCCACTGTACCAAACGACGTCCCGTCCCCCGGGTTTCTTCCTCAATGTTTGGAACGCCCAAACGCCTGTCACGACTCTCAACTGGGATCAACTCGAAAGAAAAACTGCCCGTTTTGTCGTGATTTCGGTTTTTGGAGGCAAACACTTCTGTCCCATCGCGTGTTTTGTTGTGACCCGACCGAAAACGGAACAAAGCAGCCCAAACTGTTATGCACTTTTTTTTACTATTGCTGGGGATGAAAAGGGGTCCCCACGAGTTTCTGCCAAAAAATGGTTTTCGCAAACCTCTTAACAAAAAAAACGCAAAAAAAATAAAAAAACAATCACTTCCTTGGGTCGCTGGTTTCCAAAACCGTGTTCAAAAAAAAGGGGACCAATTTCGAGGCCTCCGCCTCAGGAATGCTTGAGGATCTAAAAAAAAAAAGTATATGGAAAAGATAAAACTTTGAACCACCTATGTTTCGAACTAGCAAAAAATTAACGAAGCGTAACGATGAGGAAACCTCTTGGGCTCCGCAAATTTCCCTACGAACCCTCTGGTGTTTTCTTTGGGCCCCCAAACGTCAATGCCCCCCCGACTTTAGAAAAAAACGAAATCAAGGTTGTTTCTCTCAAAACATCCCGAAGGTTTCTGGGTCCACAGAAATATTTTTTCCGAAATTCGATTTTCATTTCGACTGTTGGCCCAGGTTATGAAAAAGGGATTTTAGAACTCCGAACCCCGTTATTGTTAAGTTTTTCCGCACGAGCCAATATTCACTGTTTTTACTGAAAAAAAGGGGGAACTCGTCCTTGAACCTTTTAATGGGTCCAAATCCGCATGGGAACCCCCCAAAAAAACAAGTCAAAATCAAAGGAAAAAATCCCAAGAAACTGAAAAAAAAACGCCCCCCTCGGGTTTTTTTTAAATGGAAAAAACCCAGAAAACCTGTGGGCGCCGGGTCTAGTTTTCAACTTTCGTTCCAGAGCGTATATTTAGAACATCCCCCTCCAGGCATGGGGCCCACCCGAATTTTGCTTTCTCGGTCTGCTGGACGTTTTTTTTTCCGGCCTTTAGATACACCGACCCACCGGAGGCGTTTCCAAAGGCCCCGGCCAAGCGTGGGTCAATCCAAAGCCTAAAAAAAAACGATGAACCCTGGTGTTCGATTTTCTCTAAGACCCTTCCAAATTACGTTTTTCCGTTAAAAAAAAACCATTTGAATTCGACTTTCACTGTATTTTTGGGGCGGTTCCCCTGTTGGATCCGTAATCCAATGGAAGCTTTTTGTCAAAGAGAAACGGGGTAAAAAAAAAAAAACCACTGGCTCCAGTTTCCCAGGGGGAGGCAATGTACAGAAAAAAAAAACAAAACAATGATTTAAAGTTTGATTTGAAAAGTCCCCCTTTCCCCCCTACTGGGGGGCCCCCCCTTTTATAAAACAATCCTCCCCTGAAACGACGGGTTTATCGTCAAAAAAAAGACAGGTGCTGGGAAGAAACTGAACAAAACGATAGAAGCATTTACACCCAAAAGATTTTCCCCCACGTTTTTTCAACGAAACAAGCCCAAACAAAAAAAATGTCAAGACTTTGGGTTGGGGTAAACAAATCAAAAATCGGACCATTTTTCCCCCAACACGGGGGTAGACAAGGCAACTTGTAAAAATTTTGTATTTTCTCCAAACCCGGAAATCTTACTTTTTTGGCTTCTTTGGCAAGACGGGAGGAAACGACCTTCTTTTCTTTCAAAAAGGGCCAAAAAAAAAAAAAACCAACGGTACTGAATTGAAAACCTATTTTACAAGAAAACTCGCCCAACTAACCACTACCGGTTTTTTTGTAACCGAATAAAGTCTACGCCCCCCAGTTCAACGACTTGCTGTTCCACCCCCCCAATGCGCATCGGCCCATTATCAAGGGCCCCCCCGGGGTTTAAAAAAAGGTTGTTATTGTCGGGGGGGGCCCGCTGCAGAATTTGCCTCAGGAAAAATATCCTACCTTTCGTACGGGGGACCGACGGGAAGGCGTTTGTTACACCACTGGGCTTGGCAGGAATACGGGGTTTTAACAAGGAAGGAAAAACTGGAGTTTCGCCCCCCATACGTACGTCCAATCGACGCAGTTTGTCCACAGACGTAGGGAAAAAATGTTCACGAACCCGGGGTACGGATAGAAAACCCAACGTATACTTTAAAGTTCCCGACTTTCTGTCTGGTGGGAATTGATCAGAAAAAACCGGCCCAGCCCCATTTACTTTTTTACACCGATGGCAAAAAAACCACTTTCTAAGGAAAAAGAGAGACAAACGTCCTGGCCCCCGGAAAATATACTTTAAGGTCCATAACGGAGTGAGAGTTGTTTGGGACCCACCGCTGTTTGCCAGTGAATCGCCCAGGTAACCTTGAGAGGACAACAACTCAAATACAAAAAGATAAAGCGTGGCAATCGAGCTGGAACCAAAACTTTACTGGCACTTGTTGGAAAATTCACCCCACCTCCAAGTACATTACAAAAAACCCGAAACCGCCTCCGGTAGGATTGGTTAAACCAACCACTCGTAAAACCTAAAACAAAACGAGAGAATGTAAAAGCAAAGAGAAAAACCAAGTTTTTTTTTTGGGACAAATTTGCCCCATCAGAAAAGGTTTAAACAACTTTCCGAATCTGTGCCAAAAAAAAAAATAGTTGGAACACTCGAACCCCGTTAAGGTTTTTCGGTGAACAAAAAATCCCCCATTTGGCCTTTTAACCCCGTCTGCAGCAATGGGAAGGAAATTTCTTCGATGAACTTTTCGCCATTTCCCAAAGGACCTTCCTTTAAAAATTCAGGCCCTTTGCGGACCGGGCTAACTTTCTTCATCAGGGAAAAAAAACCTTTCTTTGGCAATAACTGGGTCAAGTGGGTGTTTTTTACGATACAAAGATGAGGAAAAACCACGATGAAAAATAAAAGCTAAAGCTTTATGTTTTTTTCCACGCGGATATGTAAAAAAAGTACGAGCGAGAACCTCGGTTTTGCCCCGAAATGGACTAGTCATTAAACCCCTACGGAAAATTCCGGTAAACATTTTTTAAAGCCCATCGTTTTTTTGTAATCTGTTGGCGTTCATTTTAAAAAAACATTGGACACCCCACTATGAGGTATGGACGAAAGTCGAGGGTACGCTTAAATTTTTTTTTTTGATAACCAAAAATTTCCCAATAACATACAACGATCCAAGGCAGAATCGTCTCCAAAAACGTCTATTAATCATTTCACGTCAATGTAAATAACAAAAAAAAAGATTAAATTCCATTGAAAGTTTTTCTTTTAACTGACAATCGTCCGATAAAAAAAACCCAAGATTTGGATTTTTCTCTTCTAAACTTTTTTTTCCAAAACGTTGGTAAAAAAAAAATGGTTTGTGGTTTCCCTTACTGGGTTTTCCAGATAACGAAAAAATTTTCCCACTCGCATTTCAAGTCCCCATAAAATTGTTTCGGCTGTAAAGCGTAAAACATTCAAAAGCAGTTTTTTTCAACCGGTTTAAAAAGAAAACTTATGAATCTTTTTTGACCAGAAAAAATCAATGGCTGGGGAAAAAAACCCATCAAAAAAACGGCATTATTTCAGAAAAACCATCAGGTTTTCGGAAAAACTTTCAAAGGACATTTACAAAAAAAAGCTAGGTTACCAAAAAACTAACCCCTTTCCCCCATAATCATCCACTGGATGGGGGAACTTAACAAGGCAACCGCAATGTCAAGGTTGTGGTTCTTCATGGCCCATTCTTGAAAGTCATTTTTCTATTTCGTTTGTGAAAAATAAAATATAATTTTTTACAGTTTTGGTTTTTTTTTTTTTTTTGTTTTTTCCATGAAAACCACTAAGGGAAATCCCCTTTCAATCTTGGCTCACGGGACTTGGTTTCGTTGGACATATTTGTTTTGAACCCCAACACGTTTGGTTCTAAAGTATTTAACATTGGATAAATTTTTATCACCCCGCCTTAAAAAACATGGTTTTTCATCCCACCCCATGGTTCCACGTTTCCAAGTGAATCCACAGACAAAAACCTGGCCAGAGTTGGTTTCGTTGGAACCAAGTGAAGAAAAAAAACCAAAAACAAAAAAAAAAGCAAGGTTCATTTTGTTTGTGTTTTTTGTAGTGTTCAATGGGGTTTTTTGCCCCCATCGGTTTTTTTGGAATTTCCCCGGAAAAAAAAAAAATCTACGAAGGTCCGGGATTTTTCGTCCATTGTTTACGGTGGAAAAAAACCCAAAAAAGCAAAAAAAAAAAACCTTGAGGGGATTTACATTTAAAAATAAATTAATAAATCTTTGTTTTTCTCGAAAAACAAAAAAAATACAATAAAAGCATACTTTTTATTATATTTTCCCCTATTTTCCAAACATTTCACCCCCCCCCCTAAAAAACCTTAAAATTCAAAATTTTTTTACTTTGTTTTTTTCTCAGGAACTTAGAATCATATTATTTCTCGAAAATCCCACCATCTCAGGGCCTTTGCAAATCCAAAAATAAATATTGCATTCAATATCCTTTTCCGGAAAAAATGAAAATGTTTAAAATTATAACCATAAAAAGGCTTCCATTATAACAAAAGCCATTTAATTTTATTCCCAAAAAAAATAGGGGTTTGCTTCCTAAAAAAACTTATTGCCATGTCACGTTACCTACTGTCGAGTAACTCACGGGGTCTGGAAAGCGAGGGATTGCAGGGCGCCGGGGAAAAGGGGGACAGCCTAAATTTCGGCTTTAGGTGTTGGGCAGTTTGCGTTTTCTGGTCGCTCCCGGGGATTTCGTGGAAGTACTGGGAGTAAATGATTTTTCCCCACTCTAAACCAAAATGTTTTTCATTCGATAGATGGGACTTCAAAAAAAAAAACCAAAATCGTGGGCCCAAAACTCCCCTTTTTACCCCCAACAGTTTATATAAACATTATCAAATCCCTTTGGGTTTTGATATCTAAATAAAAGCCAAAAAACATTTTTTGCCGTTATTTCCACACCATTTACTTATTTTTTATCCTTTTAAAAAAAAATCAAGAAAAAAAGGCATTTTCCAGTCTTTCTTACCTTTTTCAAAAAACCAAAATTGAATTTTTGGCCAAAAAAAAAAAACGAGGTAATTTTCCCAAGAAAATTTTTTTTAAAATAATTTTTTTTTAAATTTTTTTTTTTCACAAATGTTGATATTTAAAAGGGATAATTAAGGTTCTGTGGGTTTTTACAAAAATATCAGTTTTTTAGAAATTTTTTTATAATATTGGAAAAAAAAAAACTAAACCCTCTTTTCAGGTTTTCAGGAAAAAACCCCCCTGTTTGGGAAAACTTTAAAAATTGGACTAATGGGTAAAAAAAAAAACAACTTAACCTTTCTTCATAAAAAAATGTCTTTTTACAAAAGGCGATGTGCTTATTCCACCCTATACCCGGTGATGTTTCCCCCATTTTTTTCAGTGGAATAAATAGCTTAATTTCAACCTCCGCTAAAAAACTGTTGTTTGTGTCAAAAAAAAAAACATTTTGATTTGGGTGAAAATTTATTTTTTCTATAAAAAAATTTTCCGTTTATTAAAATGTGTAAAAAAAGTTTTAATTTGGTTTTTTTCTCTAAAATTCCCTAAAACAAACTCCACCAGGCAAAAACTGAGAAAAAAAAATTTTAGTAAAAACTTTGGGCAAAAACTAATTTTCCCAGGAATCTTTTTTTTACGGAACTTTGATAAAATTTTATTTTTTAAAAAAACCAATGGGATTTCAATCATTAAAACCTTTTTTCTGGCACGTAAACTTTCTTTAAAAAAAATTTTTTCCCCAAAGGGGGGGTTTTTTTCGAGGTTTTCCCCACAAATTTTTATTAAAAAGGCCAACGGGGTATTTTATTTTTTTTCAATTTTTCCCCCCTAATCTCTTGCGGCAGAGTTGTAATTTCCTATATTGTTTTTAAAATTTAAGACCATTTCCAACAAAATTTGTTTTTTTTTCAAGGTTAAATTTCCCAAACCTTTTTAAAATTTTTTAAAAGTTGTTTTCTTATTTTTTTAATTTTCGTTTTGCAAATAGATGATTAATCCACGGTTTCAAGTTTTTAGGCAAATTTTTCAAGGTTCGATTGCTTATATTCTACTTTAACTATTTTTACAAATTTGCCCCAAATTGGAGTAATCTTTAAAAAAAAAAGGTTTCAAATGTGTTGGTGAGAAGCAATTTTGTTTTTGGTTAAACCCCCCGGTTTCCACTCAAAAACCGGGATTTCAGTAATTTGTTAAAAGTTTGCTCAATAATGTTGGCGATTTAAAAAAAACGGTCCCGGGGGACCCTTGCCATTGACCGGGAGGGGGTTTGGTAAGAGGCCCCCTCCCACGCGGGGAAACACCAACAGGCTGTTTGTAAAGTGAATCCCGTTACTTTGTGTTTTTTTTCCAATTTCCCAAACAAAAACCCCAAAAAACCCGGGTAAATTTGTTTAAATTGTTTTGAATGTTTTTTCCAAAAATTATGGTCAATACATGTCTCAGTAACTTTTAACTAAAACCCCCTTTGTTGCAAGTTATTTATTAACGAAATTTTTATTTCCATTATAAAGCAAAGACAATTTTTATAATCATCAACTGAAAAAACATAAACTCTCCCAAAATATTTATGTTCATTTTTTCTCCTACAATTAAATTTATTTTTACTTAATTATGATAAAAAAAAAATGTTTTTCTCTTTTAAAAAAAACAGTTTTTAAAATTCATTTATAAAAAACAAATTTTCCCTCAACAATTGGTTTTCGTATGAATTAGTGCTTAAATAAAAGTAAAAATTAAAAAATTTTTCCCTTTTTTGAAAATTGGATCAAAATTAGAAATGGGGGAATGGGTTTAAAAAAATGTTAAACGGCCCTTGAAAAACCCCAAAATACAGTTATTTAGGGGCTATTTTGAAACAGAAAAAAACAGCTCCCACGAACCCAGATTTTATAGACCTTCCATTAGTTTTTAAAAACATGTAAAATAAAAAATTTGAAAATCAACAAATAAGATTTTTTTTTTTGCTCCCAAAGAATAATTTTAGTAACGGCATTCATAAAATGTTTTTGCAGTGGGCCCATTTGCCCCTCTTGGGGGCCTGAAGGCCCAAAAAAAACTTGGTGTTTGCTCCGCCCTCCTCTTCCACTGCACTTATTTTATTTTATTTTTCTTTAAAAAAACGTCCCCCCAATGGCAATTTATAACATCCCAAACTAGAAAAAATTTAAAAAAAACTTAGAAAAGAAAAGGTTTTTTTAACTTAATTAAGAATTTTTTGTATTGGTTATCAACATTAGCCAAAAAGTTTACAAGACTGGGGAGAAATGGTAAAATCCAAAAAAACAGAAAAACACATAAATGAAGGGGGGGGGGGGTTTTTTTTTTTTTTTAAATAAAAACCCCCCGGGCAAGGGTTTTTTTTACAACCCCAAAACCCCGGGGGTTTC
>JAQJVL010002660.1:0-87552 GCA_035578905.1 Stictocephala bisonia | reverse complement strand
TTTTTTTTAAATAGATACTAACAGACATAAAACAAGAACCCAGATAAAACTCGTCAGAATGAAGAAAAGGAAACAAACAATTATCGTGGCGGAGTGGTGTTGCTTGTGAAACGCATGACTGGTGAATGGGGGAGTGGGTTGAGAGGTGGGAAGTGAGAGACAGATGAGAGTGTGTGAGAGAGATAGGAAATAGGACTATGCGCAGCCCAGCGTGGGGTCTCAAAACAGTTTTGGGGCCTCACCACAACTCTTCCATAAGAATGGAATATCTCTTTATATAGTATCTAATAATACATTAGATCACCTTGTATTAGTATTACCCACTATCTAACTAAATGGTATATAATTGTCAAAACTGTCAATTTTTTGTAGACTTACATAACTTAAAACTGTTTACAAAGTCCATTGTATAAGGAGTGTACCTGTCAATTGTACAACACATGAGCTTGGTTTTTGTCTTTTTCAAGAAAGTATGTAAAATAAACAAATTCTAGATAAATTTTGTATGTACAATATTTTAATGAACAGAGCATATGTAATGCAATTTCTTTACTATAACACATGCACTTTTTCATCCTATTAAATTTGATTATAATTATCTTTTCACACATGAGAAAGTACCAAGCTATTTAGCTCCATTAGATTCACCTTAAGAATTCCCTCTCTTATAATCTCTAATGTTACCACATTAGTTTTGCGGACTTGGTATTGATTTTGCTCGGATGATATTTTTATTTTTACCTGCCCCTTAATGACAGGTCATGCAGCAAGTTTCCAACCGAAAAGTACCTATTAACTAATCAAATTAAGTATATATTATCTAGCTCACAAAGAATTTGTCTTGTTGTGGCACTTTGTATTTTTTAGAAAAGAAAAAAATTTTTTAATTTTGACTTCGAAAACAAGTATAACTCAACTATTAAAATAAACAATGTAAACTAAATTTTCTAGCATAACGTACTTAACAATTTGATAAAATAAATATAATATTTTATTATAATTACAATATTAAAACTGCAAAACCAAGGGGCATCCAGAAAGTAAGTTTCTTTTGTATGTATCGCCGTTTCAGCATAACAATCGCAGTTCCGCACATGCACGGTCCTATCACTGTCCTATTACAAAGTATCTGACACCTTTATTTTTTAGGTACTTGTACCTTTCATGTCATGTCCCGTAGATTGTGAGATTAGATCTGCAATTAGATTTTTCTAAAAGAGAAACATTAAACCAGTTGAAATTCATAAACAGTTCTGTGAAGTTTATTGACCAAATGAAATGAATTGATTCAATCGTTAGAACAGAATCTATGGAATGGAGGCACACAACGTCACCAGAATAAAAAAGAAATCACAGCCAATGTTGACAAACAGACAAATCATATTCACAAGTTTTGTGGGATAGAAATGGTGTTCTTCCACTGAACTTTAGATGCTTAGGAAACTGCGCCAGTACAGAACAAGCGCCGTGGAATGCTCTCTTACAGCATTGTTTTGTTGCACCACAATGCTCGCCCTAACACAACAACTTTTGAACAAATTTGGAAGAGAGCAATTCAACCACCCTCCATACAGTCCAGACCTTGCTCCTAGTGACTTCTACCTGTTCTTAAACCTTACATCCAATATCACTGAAAAGATATTCCATGACGACGATAAGATTAAAGAACATGTTTCTATTTGGTTAAAGTCACAGGCAGCAAACTTTTATGACAAAGGAATACAAATGCTAGTACCCATATGCTGGAATGTAGGGAGGAAACATCATAAAAAGAAATACAAAAAGAAAATTAGCTAACTGAATGGTGGGAAATTATATTCCAATATTGATTACTCACAAATTACGGAAGTCCAATTGTGCCTATCATCAAGATCTGGGTGAGTGTGGATTTCGAATCAGTGTACACGAATGTAGTCATTGATACAAACTTAAGGCCGACTATTCCTTAGGAAGTGTCATTAATTAATAGCCCAATGGCAAATGATCAGCCGGTGGTTATCAGCTGATCTCTTTCAAAATTTGAAATCTGATTGGGGTCAACCTAAGAACCTTCAGCCTATGAAGCTGGGATACCCAACTACGCTGCCGACCAATTTTATGCACCTTATTACCGCATCTGGAAGTAAGATTTATTGTTGAAAAAGTAGCATTTTACGTACAGTTGTATTGACCCGCCCGCCCATACACGTACAGTGGCATTAACCTACTCACCCACCCATAAACGTACAGTGGTATTGACCCACCCGCCCGCCCATACACGTACAATGGCATTAACCTACTCGCCCACCCATACACGTACAGTGGTACTCAACGATAAATGCTTATAGAATGGTGGAAACTATGTTGAACAATAGTTCAGAATAAGCAGATACAATACAGATACATACAATAAATCAAATTTTTATATACCCATTTATTTCACTTTACCAGCCAAAAGGAACTTACTTTATGGATGCACCTCGTAATAACTCGTAATATAAGCCTGACATTTTATGAATTTAAACTACCATTTTTTGGGTCAATCATTCAGTAATAAATAATATTGTACCGATATAAATCAGCACAGTGGTCTGAATAGTATTGAAAAAACAATAGCTACCATTAATAGATGCTACCGTTAGAGGTGACTGCGGAGATATTAAGCTCTCTTGAGTCATAGACTGCATATCCACAACATTCTGTTCTGTCTCCACAGGAGTTGTAGCAAGATGTAAGCCGTTCGATTTGGCTAAACTGTCTTGGCTCATGGATTCTGCAAAATATAAACCCAATATATACTTAAAATGTTTAATATTGTTTATAACATATAACCCATACACTCAAAGTAAAATTGTATGGGTGCTTGTGTACTCAAATGGAATTCCAGATTATTAGCCCCAAGAAGGCTTCGCAATAACCACTAAATATTTTTTTTACTTATATGCTGCAAAAAAATTTTCATTTCAATGTAATTCCTATTTTTTATTCATGTTTTTACTAGAAAAGTAATTTAAATTAAAATAATTTTTAAAATTCTCAATGTTTCCATTATAGTTTATATTTGTGATGCCTTTCAAATAAAAGATAGGCATCTTCAGACATCAACAATTTAAAATAACTGTTTACAAAATATAATAATAATAGTTTTTTAATATATGGTAGATTATAAAATTAATGAAGTTAAAGTTATAACACACTATAAACAGGGTGGAAAATAAATATAGAAACGCCTTCACAACTTTTGTATGATTTCACTTGTAAAAGTGAAATCTTGTACATGATCATGGTTAAAAAGAACATACTTTTTGACGCCCACTCTGTTCAGAGGGACGGCCCACGAGGAATTGAACGAAACTCTTCAATGTAAGCCTAGGTCGAGTTTCAAATGAAAGTTTAAATTCAAGAGAAATTAATTGCCGCAAAACCGGACTTTGAAAGGTTTATCCTTTCCAGAGTAGTGGTCATTTGAATTTCAAAGTAACTAATTTGAACAGTATTATTTCTCCGCTATTTAAAGGTTTTAATTAAATTATTCTGATACAAAATTATACTTTATGGAACACAAATATTTTTAAAAATTGAATTATCAAATTATTTATGGAAAAAATAACGTTTTTGTGAAAGGATTTCCACATTTTTTCCACCCTGTATATTCACAAAATTTCACATCTTTTTTACAACAACATTCTCCTAGGACACTATTTTACCAAGCGATCTATAATTTCATGATACTCTTAATTATTAAATACCTTACTTTGAACTTATATTATCTTCTTTAAAATTTAAAATCAAATAGTTTTTATGTATAAATCTGATTAAACTTGCTCTTTCTATATCATAATCAAAATTAAACAAATTTGAGGATAAATGATATACTATTATCATGAATTTACCTGCAGACGGTTGAGTGTATAAAGATTTGTCTGTGTCTTCTAGTTTGTTGTTCAAGGTTCGACTAGTTTTTCGAACTGAAGTTTTAGATTTACGTCTGCTTCTAGACTGATCAATACTTCCAGATCGCATTTTCAGTTTCTGAAAAAAAAAAAACTTTAAAGATACAAGATTTCCAAGTATTTCTTTAAAGAATGAATTTCCTTAATTGTACTATTACATAAATACCTTGTAAAGTAGGTTTGGCTGAGAAAGTAACTTTATTAAGTTTTATAATCAAAAGCATAACATTCAAAAGCAATTTGATAAATTGTATTTACCTGTTTTCTGTATGGTATATAAACTATGCCAATAAAACATAAGTTAATTCTACTACAATGTTGTGCATCCCAAGATTCACAGTTGAATATACATTTTGAAACCAGCAATATTTACTGTGTTGAAAGGTCTATTATTATTTTATAATTATATACTCAATTACAAAACAAAGAACAATACTTTAACTTTAATTAACAAACCATCCAAAGAAAATAAAAATAACAAATATGAAAAATCTGGAATATATAAAATAAAATGCTCGGAATGCAATTCTTTTTACATAGGACAAACCGGAAGAACATTTGATTTACGTTACAAAGAACACATACAAGCCATAAGAAACAACATCTCAACATCAATTAAATCTAACTTTGCTGAACATATTCTCCAGTCAAATCACAGTTATCAATGACAATGTTACAATTTTAGAATAGGAGAAGAAAGGAGAAAAAAAGAATTCCAAAGAAAATGTACACATATACATAAACAATTATAATGATCCACAGAACACATTAAACACACAAATTAACATGAAAAATCCTATATATATTAAATTAAGAGAAATTTAAAAAAAATAAAAATCAAAAGTAAAATTCAATTTACCCACACACTGAATTAATCATATGTTATTTTCATCTGTTTTATTTTTATTTTGATAACTGTTCATTTCTTATAGGTTATATTATTTACACTCTGGAGATGGCCTAAGAGCCGAAATCGGTCATGTATTATTATAAAATATTAATAAAGGGTACTTAATTATAGTTATTATTCAATTTATTAAACTAGTAGCCCTAACTTGTGAACCAACTTATACATTTAAACTTAATTATTGTTATTCACCATCATTGCTGGAAAATTCTGACAGCTATATGTAACTGATTATTTTTAACTGATGATGAGTTGACTGAAATAAACATTATTGTAAAGTTACATAAGCGTATCTACATTCTAATAATTCTAAAAATAATTCTAAATAAAAAATAATTCTAAAAATAATTCTAAATTCTAAATAAAACATACTAAATCACAGAATTTTTTTAAAAGAGGCATAATTTTGATTTAGGTACAACAATCCATTATTGTTTAGTCAATGTATTGAAATTATTAATAAAACAGTGTCAACATATACAATAAAATGTAATTTACTGAGTACATTGAGTTTTTAAAAATATTTTCCAATAAACAGGTTGAAAATAGATTAATAAAGTTGTTTTTAATAATTAATTAACCTTTAATTATACTTTCTTTAGTGCAAATAATCTTGAGTAATGTATTTTAGAACACAGTGCCAACATACTAACTGAACTGAAATCGATGAGCGTCAAGACAAATTACGATAAGTTATGAAAACAATGTGCTTGGGTGGAGCGTCAGACTGACTATTTTTCTCAGCTATTTTTCAGACTTACTATATTTCCGTTTTACATGTGTGCAAAGGCAGGAGACGGTGCTGTGCCCATGCACGCTCTGGTTGGCTGCCCCGCCCCTTTTGATTCATTGATGATTTACGTTTTTGATAGGCTGAGGGAGTTAGCCAAAGACATGTGTAATCCGTAATGTGATGCCCTTTGTCATGTGTAACCCCCAAAGACATGTGTAATCCGTTGATGCTGAACTCAAGCAGAAGTTTTTGGAACTATCCTTTACATTATCGACAGAAATATTTCATTTGGGATATATTTGTTAACCACGTTTGAGGCAAAGTAGAGGCTAGGTATATATCTGTTTGTCGCGAACAAAGAGTTAAGGCTTATTGCTAAAATAACATTGTGTATATTGGATATAAAATTAAAACAGTGGCAATTTAGATTAAATACAGTAGTTAATATTCTTAGTACTTTAATTGGTAATAGCTACTATTGAAGTTAAATGTATAGCTAATTAATAAAAAGCTAAGTTCTTGTATCGGTTTTTTTTTATTTGAGGTTTGGCTAGTTCCTCGAGTTCAAAGATTTTGCCAGTCAAATTATAAAATGAAAATTAGTTTTTTATGTGAGGTTTGACTGATTCCTCCAGTTCAAAAAAATTAGTTAATAGTTCCAAAAAGAATTGGTTTTTTAGTCGAGGTTAATCTGGTTCCTCCTAAAATGCAGACATCACAAACAATTCCTCTTAATTATAACCACCTTTTTTATTAATATGGATAAGCTTGTCAGTTACAAATTTTGTAAATTGCGGCAGCCCATAAAATGGTAAATTTAGAAAAACATTTTTAAACACTGGCTTATGAGTCTGCAGAGGCTGTCGGCCATGTTGGTTTTAGTCCCATAATAACAGTGTTATTTGCGAATCCATATTTTATCGTTATTTATTGACCAAAAGTTGTGTATGTGGTATCAATTTAAACGTTATCATATTATGCATTGGATTTGATTTTTATATTTTGAATTCATACTTCTAGTTTTGAAAAATATCTGAAAATAAAAACTTCAAACTAAATATTTGTTGTATTTTGTTCTATAAAACTAATTAGGAATTTGAAAAGCAATTCCAACGTAAAATTTCATTTTTGATCAAATGCAATTTGTTTGGAAAAATCCATTTAACTGTTTGATTTGGATACGCATGATCATATGTCCGGCAGCGGTGGCAAGTGAAACTAACACGGCGCGGCGGACTAATACATTTTTACTTCCACTTGGCTCGGTCACGGGAATTTCAAATGCTTCTGTTTGACGGTTATGTACACTTCGCCTTATATACACTAATTTTTATCGGATTCATTAATTTTCGAGCCATGTGAAGACGAATATTATGCTTGGATGACAATAATAAAAGAAAATTACAATAGCTCCATAAATCTTTGTTATAGTAATAGTAATATTTTATTTTGCATGAAATGGTCACCAGTGTTGTTTCCAACAGGTTTAGCATGCTTACTTGGTAGGCTACAACAAAAGAAGTGTTACTCACTTTTTGGTTTGACATTTCTACACACTAAACTTATCGCACTATCTATATATATTTAAAATAATTTAGTTTTTTTGTTAACTCTGTTTCTAAGGCAACCCCTGAACTTTTTGAATTGAAGATAATTTTGCGTAGCATGGAATGTCGAAGCCATATTTTAAACCTCAGTTTTTAACAATATTAATTTTAATATTCAAAAAGACCAGCAGACGACAGAAGCATTTTAACACGTTTTTACAATTACGCCTTTCAGAAGTAAAACAGTTGATTCTATAAATATTTGAAACATAAGTAGTAAGATCAAATTCCAAGATATTTATGCCTACTTTGACTGTCTGATATTTATGTTGGTTGTTGATGTCAAGGAAGTTTTCAAAACACCTGATTATTTAAACACTTAAAAATAATTAATTACGATATTTTGTTTGTTCAGTGTTTAGTTTATTCCATTGACATCATAACAGTTTATAAATCAGATGTTTTTTAAGCATTAAATCAATATTAGTAGGAACAGTAATAAATAAATGACTACAGATGTTTAATTTGTTAGTTTGATTCTTAGGTTAGTTGATAAAATCGGAAAAGGATTTATATAATTTATTTTATACTATTTTTAATTTGTTTTCTGTTTTTATATTAACATCAAACGTAGTGATAAGCAATAGTGACGGGAACTGTTTATTTAAAGTTGTGTCTTATAGCCTACACAAAACACAAAGAAGACATATTGAACTTATATTCAAAGCTGTAAATTAAATATCGCAAAATTAGGAATTCCATAAGGATTTCGTAATAGGTGATGAGAGCTACCGTAAATCGGTGACGCCCAAAAATGTATATTTTGATTTGTTATCAAGAAATCATGAATACGCTGAACATAATGAATTTATTTATTTGAGTAATCTTTTTCCAGACTATACATTCATAGTCTTTTTATTTAATTATTTATTCATAGGACGCCGATCGTCAAGATATGGGCGAATATGGATTTCGAATGAGTGTGATGAGAGTAGATGAGCGAATGTAGTCATTGTTACAAACTAAGACCGACTATCCCTTAAAAAGTGTCATTAATTAATAGCCCAATGATAAATGAACAGCCGGTGATTATCAGCTGATCCTTCTCAAAATGTATTGACTCTGGGATCGAACTGAGAACCTTTAGCACATGAAGCTGGGATTGAACCAACTACGCTACCGACCAATTCTATAATATAAGGCAGAAAATAACCTTCTTGATTTTGGACGTATCCAACTTAGACGGAGGACACTGTGATGTTTTGTCTTTTGATTCTAATATCAATAAATGTCTCTCAGTAACAAAAAGAAGATTGTTCCCAAGAAAAAGACAAATTACACTGTTAAAAAAGAAAGATAGACAAAGTAAATTATATTGAATCTTACGAAAGTGTTTTCATTATTGGATATCGCTGTGCCATTTCAAATCACCATTAAAAAATAGCTTATTTTAACACTGGAGATAAATGTAATAAATGTCAACAGTGCTCTGCAATTTATTTTGATTGTGAAAAATAAAGTGGGAAGTTTAGTTTATGTTGTAATAATGACAAAATCAAATTATCTGAAACGCACATGCCTCCTGAAATTGAGAAATTTTATGTTGGTAAAGATGAAATATCAAAAAACTTTAGAAACAATATTCGTCAATATAATAAGTCCATGCGTTTTCTCTCTTTTAGTGTTAATATTGCATTACCACAGCCATGGTCCGTATTGTTTTAAAATTTCAGGAAATGTTCATGATTTGATTTCACCACTATATGCAACCAATAAAAACGATAGTTCATATGAACAGTTGTACATTTAAAATTGTTAGGGATCTAATCAAATAAGGATGGCACTTAATTCAAATCCTAATTTACGAGAAGTTGTATTTAAATTAATATCTGATATTGTATGTAATCCTTACATAAAATTGTATCGAACAATGCGCCAAAATATTGAAGAAGAAAAACCACAAACTTTAAAAAAAACAGTCCTTACGATGAAACGGTTATGAGATTTTACCATCATGTCCTGAGATTTTACCACCATGTCCAACGCCATGTCAGAGGTTGATGGAGCTCACCTGCCCTCTAATCAAAGTTTAACAGTGTATCCTACCGATGGAGGCCTTTAAAAAATTTATTTGACAGTATGCACTGTGTTATGTGCTGTATTTTAATTTGGCCCTGTGGGAAAAGTGGATGGCATATTTCTATGCCAACTGTAGGATGCAGGAGAAAGATTTGTGACGCAGGGACAGACCTTAGACTGTGTAGGACTGCACCTACCAGAACCTGTCTATAGCCACGGACAGATTTATGTTGCACTAACCAGAGCACGCTCATTTGATAATATTAAAGTAAAATTTGTCCAAAAACCAATAGAACTTTGAACATTGTTTATAGAGTAAGCACTGTAATTGTATATAATATATTTGAGGATTTCAAAATTATATAATTTATCTTCCATAAAAATTTATAAAGTTAACTGTTAAAATAATTGTTGTATTTCCCAAACACATTTCCCGCAATTTGTTGCAGGGGTAAAACTATTCATCACCATCAAAAAAAATTATGGCATTCGAATGTGAAATAATTATGCTATTGATTAATATTTGAATTTGGGTTTATATAAATTCAGTATGTGGAAAGGTGCGGGCGCACGTGAATACCTACGCAACATGTAAATAGTATACAGGCCTACTTGTCCTAAAACCATGAACAGTACTACTGGTATCCAAAATAACTATATAAATAATAACAATTACAGTAATTAATAATTTATAAAATATTTTTTTTTAAATTCCACTAAAATCTGAAGTATAGAATTTATATTCTATGCATATAAATATAAGGATAGAATATGATTGTAAACACGATTTTTTTATATACAATGAAGCACAGTGTGCGACTCTATCTTGCCTCAGCCTCTCACATTGAGTACAAACACAAACCAAGTCTGGCTTGGCTGGCACTGAATGAGTAGAGACTCAACTGCCCACTCGTACACATCTCATTCACATGGGGAAGTGGTAATGGCACACCCAAAAACGTACAGATCTCAAAAATGCATCTCAATAAATATGAACAGTAAAACCAAGTATGCATGTTAATGGATGTCTAAGACTCCCTGAGACAAGGACTGGACTCCTTAGAGAGGACTACCTGTATACAGAGGTAAGGAAACCCTCTTGGACTGGTTTCTAATTAATGTTGCCCTGGCTATTGGCCTATAAATATATAGTCCTTTCTGAGCTAAGTTGAACTCAGATATTAACAATGACTACATTCATCACACTCATTCGAAATCCATATTTCGCCCATATCTTGACAATCGGCATCTAAATAATAAATAAATGATTTAAAAACACAGATCTGGGATTTAACAAATATGAGACACCGTTATGGAACAACTAAGAACTTCAGCAAAAGCTGGTACTTACAAACAAATAGTTTTACAAATATTATATAGTTTCTGGAGTAAATGAATAACAACATTCTGGGCATGATGAGCGACTCAGTTAAGTATCCTTTTATAAAAAAAAGTGCAAAATTGTATAAACACTAGGTCAACAAACCTTCATATTCAGTGGTTTTCTAAGATCTTCTGTAAAATATGGCAGTCTCGTAAATAATAACTGAACCATATCCTTGAGGTAGTGTTCAGAACATCGCCGGAGAAGCTCTGTAACAACATCTTGCACTCAAACTCTGAATTTTTTTCACATAAACATTATTTAAACTGCTTTTGGAGTATATATAAATGAATCAAAACTCTATCCAATTTGTAAAATTGAAAATCACAAACTGACTACCTTAATTAGGTATTCTAATTTTATTAATTCAAACAAATTTTATAAATTGTTACTGGAAAAATATGAGTATCATTTCTACCGTTACATATAGGTATTCTAACTGCCTAAAATGTTATTTTTCATATCTTGAATAGAAAAAATTAGGTTTGGTAGACTTATATCAAAATTAAACAAATTACTGGAGGTTTCCTCCTCACAGGAACTCAAAAATGTAGCCTACAATAATTGTTTTACAGGCTGAAAAGGAAACTGATAAGGTTTTCAACAAAATTTTCAAATGGCATTGTCCCCCTTGAGTAGCATGGCATGCCAATGCTGTATTCAAACCCTCCCCAGTCCTGCGAGTATGTCTTGGGTTTCTCAGCTACACAAACCTTATTGGTAATAGAAGCACATATGGAGTCTTTAATAATCTTACAAGAAAAAGTCACATAGAGTACATTCAAATGACCTTAAAAGCCAGTAATTTAGGCTGAATCATTTTGTATGTATAACCAATCATTGTCCACAAATGATGTAATTTTGAAATTCTTATATTCCGAATGCCACTATAGTTGTACCCCATTCTGCTGGTATAAATGTAATTTGAAAGTCTCCAATTACAAAAAAGATAGTTTTTAGGCATATCAACAATGTTCTGGGCAATGAAAAAAAGAACCATACACCTTACTGTCTGAAACCACAACAAACACTTGAGTTTTGGAGTCTCTCTCATACTACACAACGGCATTGCTCTTTACCCATATCCTTAAATAACAACAGTCCACCTGGCCATTCAAACATAATGTAGCTTCGTCACTAAACACTACCTGTGAGATAAAATTGTCATCATCTAAGATCTTGCCAAAAAAGCCTCATAAAATATTTGAGCTCTGTGTGCATAATAAAATTCAGAGCTTACAAAATTCATGAGTTTTGATTCATGCACTACAATTCTTTGCCATCTTAATTAAGCTTGTAACCAATTATGTACTATGTCATGTTTTAATATCGACAAAATATATAAACAACACAACAGGTAGATTTTTTTTTATCTGCACAGGAAATCTACTGAATGTGCTTCATATCTTTGTGAGACTAATAGGACGTAAAAGCGATTGGCTTTTAAAAGATAACCTTTGTCTCGGACATGTTAAAAAAATTATCTAGCGCTTTGCCCTAAAGGAGGAACAATACTAAATAATACACAAGTCATACTCAACAGTTTTTTGTAACATACATGACACAGATTGCTGAATTAAAAATATTCAGCTAACTAACAACAACAACTTTAGTATTCATTCAATTGGTCAAATAGCGGACTAGTTATTAATTTACAAAATTGGATGATTCTTCTTTTGTAAAATCTCATATAATAAGAAAATAATAAAGAGCAACAAATACTGATTCTTTTGGAATCAACATTTCATTTTATTCTCAAACAGTAATATCAATGATAATACATATATAAAAATACAGTATGTATAGATATGTAAAGACACCTCCATTGAAAGGTCTTTTACATTGTATCTATTTTGGTAAATAAATTTCTTTTTGAAAAAAAAAAGAATTTTAAGTATTCAATTTGTTTTTTATTTATCAAATAATAGCTTATTAGACTATGTTTTCCTGGGGGAGTTGCTAGTCTCCTACCAAGCGCCTCCACAGGTGGCAGATAGTGGAAATTTCACCAGATATGGTGGGTACCGGGGAAATAAAATACCCGGGGTGGACCAAAACTAACACCAACGCCACTGAAAATGGTTCCACATGTCGAAACTATCTATTTATTGTAATTTTATGAATTAACTTTTAATCCTTTTAAAATTACTGTTAGCAATGAGAATTTAACTTTGCTGTAATATTGAGCTGCAATTATGACTTTGTCAATAATGTTATACATTTATATGGCAAATAAAGAGTATTATTATTATTATTATCATGTCAGTGGCAGTTCCCCAACAGTGTCTGTTTCACATGTTAGTGGCAGCTGAGCAAACATCTTCTGCGGCTAACAACCGTGGTTGTTACTCAGAGTCTATACTCCAATAAAGGTTAATAACCTTCGAAAGTCAGATATGGAAAAAAAGGTCTTGTAGGAAAAAAATTCCACCGTCCTGCCCAACAAAGTAGGAAAAGGCTACATCGGATTCAGTGAGTAACCACCTAAGAGACGGAAACGTATTAGATCATTTAAAGTCACTTAAGTCCGCAAAGAACCTGAAGAAGAATTAGATTAATCATAAGCAGATAAATCAAATCAAAATTCCTTTATTTCATGGACATCAAGTACAGAAATTTGTCAAAATATAATAAACATCATATGGTCTGGTGTTTGCAGATTCCAGGAACTCTTCAAAGGTGTACACAGGTCTCTCTAGCAGGAACTCTCGAAGCAGGTTCTTAAGTTTGTTTCCTGTCAGGTTACAGAGGTAGTGTGAAAGAAGGTTTTTAAATTTCCGGCCAATGTATGAGGGTCTTTTCTCATAGAGGGCTGTTCTGTGTTGAGGTAGGGTGAACCTTGAGGCATGGCGTGTTGGGTAATTATGGATATCCATGTGAGTCTGCAGGTGTAATTGATCTACGTGCAAGATAGCTTCATAGATGTAGAGTGCGGGTACTGTAAGTATGCCTAGGGTCCGGTAGGCATGTCGGCAGGTTTGCAGTGGCTCGAGATTTGCAAGGGTCCTAATTGCCTTTTTTTGGAGTGTCAGAATTCTCTTGAGGTTTCCTTGGGAGGTTCCCCAGACTGTAAGGCCATACCTAATGTGAGGCTCTACTAGTGCATAGTAGGCTATTTTTGCTGCTTCCAGAGTGCCAATCCATTTAATACGTTTAACAACGTAGATGCCTGTACTAAATTTTTTGCAGATTTCGTTTACGTGATCTGCCCATGTGAGTCTGCCATCGAGAGTTACTCCCAAAAATTTGGTCTGGTTAGCCACTGATATATTGGGAATGCTTGCTGGTACCACTTTCTTCCTGCTAAAGTGTACCTGTGTAGTTTTGTCAGGGTTAATTGCCAAGTCATTTAATTTACTGTAGGTTATGGCGCATTGTAATGATCTGATAGAATTACTGCACAATTCTTCAGCTGAGTCATTTTTTAAAAGTAGAGTGGTGTCGTCTGCATACATTATGCAGCTGATACTTTCATTTTGAATTAGAGTTGGAAAGTCATTAGTCAGCAGAATAAACAGGATGGGTCCCAGCACTGATCCCTGTCGTACTCCCCTAGTAATTGGTTGAGGACAAGATCTGAACGTGCTAGTGATGCCAGATGTAGTGTGCTGAATTTCCATAACTTGGGATCTCCCTTTGAGGTAGCTGGCAAACCACCTATTTTCCAGACCTGTTACTCCCAGAGCTGCAAGTTTTTTGGAGATAAGGTTATGTCCCAGGCAGTCGAAGGCCTTGCTATAATCTAGAAATAAGGCTGTGACAAATTGTCCCTCCTCTATGCTGTCGATTATAGATTCGACCAGACTTATGATGGCAGATAAAGTAGATTTTCCCTTTTGGAAGCCGTGCTGACAGTAAGTAATTAAGTTCTGTTGTGTTAGGTGCGACATTAATCTCTTCAATACTATTTTTTCAATAATTTTTGAGAATGTTGAAATTAATGAAATGGGTCTGTAATTCTTTGGGTCGGTTTTTGGTGCTTTTTTGTGCTTGGGACTTGGAGACCTTGGAGACTTTAAGTTTTGTTGGGAATTGGCCTAGGTAGAATGATTTATTTATTATTGATACAAGGGGCGGAGTCAGTTCCACTGCACAATGCTTAACAACTTTTGCTGAGTACTCGTCTATACCACTCGATGATTTGTTTTTTAAGTTGTGTATGACTTGACTTACTTCTTCCCATGTTGTGGGTGTCAGATTAAATGGTTGTACTAAGGGGCGGTTTAAGAGGTTTAGGTCCTCTTCTAGTCTGTTTACTGGCTGTTGTTTGTTTTGTTGTAATGTCACTTCTGCTATCTGAGTAAAGAAAGTGTTTAGTTGTTCAGCTACCTGAATAGGATTGTCTACTACTGCGTTGTCAATGTTTAGCTTAGGACACGTTTTGCTGAATTGTTTGGCTTGGGTTTCTGAATGTATTATGTCCCATACAGTCTTGGATTTATTGTCAGATGTCATTATTTTCTGTGTATTTGATTTTTTTTGCAGTGTCCTTAGTTTTTTATCATACATCTTTTTTATGTTTACCATATATTTTTTATCCTGTGCCTTTCCGGTTGTTTCATAGGTCTCTAAAGCTCTTAAGTAGGCAGCTTTAATCTCGGCTGATTCTTGGTCATAATAGTGAATTGGTTTGCTCTTAGTTTTATTTTTGTTCTTCTTTTGAGGGCAGGAGATGTCAAGGGCAGTTCGCAGTACTGCTTCAAATATGTTATATGCTGACTCCGCATCTTCAGCTTTGTAAACAGTATCCCAGTTTTTTATGGAAAGTAGTGACTTAAGCTGGTCAAGATTTCTCCTTCTTATTTGTCGCCGTAGAGTTTGTGTATTGGCAGCATTTTTGCAAAAGTTTAGGCTACATATTTGGGCTGTATGATCTGATAAACCAGTTTGTAAAACTGTGGCACATAGGTCATTTTCTGGAATATTAGTGCATATACAATCAATTGAAGTGCTTGTGTCAGCTGTAATGCGAGTTGGTGATAAAGGGAGCCTTCTTATGTTGTGAGCTGCTAATTCGTTGTCAAACATCTGGCTGTCCGGGTTATTGGGTTTTAGTCTGTCAATGTTTATGTCTCCTGTCAGAATAAACAACCTATGGTGTGCTTGATTATGGTCCAGAATTTTTGATAAGATGTCCAAGCTACATTGTAATTCACAACATCAACTCTCTCCTGAAAACATGAAAACAGATGAATTAAATAGACAGAACATTTTGCTAGCAGGACTCCAGAAAATGGGAAATATGACAGAAGAACCTTTTGAATCTCAAGGTTATAGAATATACAATGGGAGACCTGGAAGAGCCATGAAACAATGTCCCCAATTTGGAACAGGATTCATAGTGATTTTAAAAATAATTGATTCTGCAGTGGATTTGAATGCAATTTCACCAAAAATAGCAGTTTTGACCTTAAAAACAACAAATAAAATATACAGTATCATAAATGCCCATGCACCAACAAATGAGAAGAATTTTTTAACAAAAAACATGCAAGAAGTGGAAGACTTTTAGGAACTCCCGGACCAAACTATGAACCAGCTCAGTAAGAATAATGTTGAGATTTTAATAGGGGATTTCAATACCCAATTAGGAAAAAAAAGATTTCAAGACATAATAGGAAAATGGGCACCACAAAAATAGACAAACAGAAATGGCCAGAGACTTGTGGATTGATGCACAACACACAATCTCATCTCTAAATCAACATACTTTAAGAGAAAACTCAGTAAACTTAAAAAAACTTGGAACACCCTGACTGGAGGAAAGGAGAATGGCAGCTGGACTATGTATGCATGAACAAGCTCTACTATCATAGAGTAATCTACAACGTCAAGGTGTGTGAAGAGGAATATATACTGGCTCAGATCACTACCTGGTCAAAATTAAAATCAAATTCACCCCAAAAAAAAAAAAAGAAAAACAATAAAAAAGTGACCACTAAAGAGAAGGAGATGTACGACGCACAAATCGTTAATCAGAAACGAAGAGTACCAAATAGCTACAAAAATTTATAAAATGATAGACAACCTGGAAGAACTAATACTATTTCTAAAACAACAAGCAAAAGACCTAGTCCCTTTTAAATCAACGTAAAAAACACATGTAGTGGAATTCAGAATGTGACAAAACACACAGAGAAAGACATCAAGCATGGCTGAATTTTCAAAATCAAAAGACGGAAGATAACGCTATTAATCTAAAAAAGTCAAGAAAAATATTAGAAAAACCAAAAGACTTTAAACTATAGAAGAAAATTAGCATAAAACCAACTCTAAAGACTATTACAATATGTTTTGCAGACAACTGCAAAAATATAGTCCTCCCACATTAATTTTGAAGAATAAAGATGGAAAACTAGTACACAACAATAAGGGAAATACTGAAATAATGGCAGAGGCATTTAATAAACTCTTAAACTGTGAGGAACCCAAGAACCTTCTGATAATTGACTCGAACATACCTATAAATACCAGAGTAGAGAACATAAACCTGCCAACTATCAGAAAACTGGAAATAGCAATAAAATGAGATATTAATATGCATGGGGTCCAGATATTACAAGGCATGGGAAGAAAATCAAGTATCAGCAGAAATGTGGAAATATGCAAATGACACAATAAAAATCTCCCTACACATGATCTTTTCAAAAATTTGGATAGGTGAAAAACTTCCAGAACAATGGACTGAGGCTACAATCAACCCACTACACAAAACAGGTGATAAGAGCAACCCAGATAATTACAAAGATTGCAGAAGATAATTACATTTTGTAGATAATTACAGATTGCAGATAATTACAGATAACTACATTTTGGTTGCACTTACATTTTACATTATTGACTCAAGAATCTTATACAACAGGATTAAAACACAACTAGATGAGGAGCTAGGTGAATACCAAAGTGGCTTCAGACCTTGGAGAATTTGTGCAGAACAAATCATCACTTAGCTATGGCATACTACAGAAAACGGAATAAACCTCTTTCAATAGCCTTCATAGATTTCAAGAAAGCGTATGACTGTATCCATGGAAAATCTATGCTAAAAATTCTAAGAAATGTAGGACTCCACCCAAAATTAGTAAAATGTTAGGACTCACATTAACTAACACACAATCCAGGATCAAGTTTAGAGGGGAACTTTCTGAACCGTTTCAAATAAAAACAGGTTTGAGACAGGGAGATTGCTTGTCACCATTATTGTTCAATTGTGCCCTAGAATATATGAGAGAATGGTACAAAAACAATCTGAAGAATATAAAAATCGGATCCTGTAAAGATAAACATAGGTCTAAATCGTCTGGGATTTGCTGACGACCTGGCACTGCTGGCCAATAATACTCAAGAGACCAAACAAAAAATAACCACATTACAAGACATTGCCCAGACGATTTGCCTCAAAATATCCCTTAAGAAAACTCACAAACAAAATCAAAATAGGACATCAAGAAATAAAAATTGTAAACAGCTTTAAATATTTAGGTGAAAATATAACATACAATCTCAACGAAAAGTCATCATGGAACAAAAGGATAAATAAACTGGTGAGAGCACAATATACTACAAAGAACACATATAATAAAAAAATGCCTTTCTATAGCTGCAAAATTAAGATACTACAGAACAGTTATACAACCGATAATAACATACGCAAGTGAAATAATCTTTATAACAATTAATACAATTGCATTTAGACAGACTACTTAAGATAGAGAGAAGAATAATTAGAACTTGCATTAACAAGAACTACCAAGAGAAGGACACTTGAAACTAGCTTCCAATGAAGCAGTTTAAAAGGAGATAGAACCTGTAACGAGTACAATGAAAAAGAAATGAATCTCACTCCTTGGACACTTAATCAAGACACCTGAGGAGAGATTAAGCAAAAAAATCATAGAAAAGCTATGGAATAGTAAAACAAATATAAGATGGATTGTAGAACTTAAGGAAGACATAAGAGAGCTGCAAATTACATTGGAAGATTAGAAAAATAAAACAAAAAATATCAAGGTTCTAAATGACAAGCAGACCACATTACTAACCAAAATAAATACACAAAGGATAAGAAGAGTGATTCCAGATGAAGAAAGAAAGTGGTTTAATTAGGGCCTTAAAATAAAAATAAATAAATAAATATACTATGCTTATACACTTACCACTTAAACGTGGCTCAAAACAGATTCTGAGACAGCTAAGCATGATTTCACAAACACTGTCATTGGTTAGCATTATACCAACAGGTGACAATACCAAAGTTCTTAAAACCTGAAATAAAATAATTCACTGCTTAATAACAGCAACTGCAATAATTCTTAATTACATGAATCAATGTTCTGTAAGATCCTTACATGCTTTTGTATAAAATATGACAGTTAAATATTTTAACATTCAATATTATGTAAATGCATCAAGAAAGTACATATTTATAGTTAAGCTCCTAAAACAATCAACAATTGTTTGCTGTTAGTCATAGTTTAAACAAAGGCAACAGAGCTTATATGATTAGACACTGTTCAGACTCTATATTCAATAGAAATAAAGGAATGAACGCTCTATAAAAAGCTGAAGCGTTTGAATAAGAACGATTGATTACTTGCCTTTGAAATTGTTTTTCATAAACTCGCTTTATATAAAAAAAGTTGTGTATTATAAATTGTTTAGTTCGCTGAATCGTATACTTTGTGCAGGTCATAGGTAAAAAAAGCCTGACTGAGATTCCTTTCCTGAGATTCCATGGTGATCCCATTGCCACAGAGATTGTCCTGCACATGCACCGTAGCTTTGACTAAGAAAGGCAGAGCTATGTCATTATGTTGTTATTGTGTGTGTTGTTCCCGTTGCCCACAGAGATTGTCCTGCACATGCACCGTAGCTTTGACTAAGAAAGGCAGAGATATGTCATTATGTTGTCATTGTGTGTGTTGTTCCCATTGCTCACAGATTGTCCTGCACATGCACCGTGGCTTTGACTAAGAAAGGCAGAGATATGTCATTATGTTGTCATTGTGTGTGTTGTTCCCGTTGCCCAGAGAGATTGTCCTGCACATGCACCGTAGCTTTGACTAAGAAAGGCAGAGCTATGTAATTATGTTGTCATTGTGTGTGTTGTTCCCGTTACCCACAGAGATTGTCCTGCACATTCACCGTAGCTTTGACTAAGAAAGCACTCTCCTCCCGTGTTCACTTGATTTTAACTTTTTACACGCAAGTTTTATTATTTTATATTCTATATGGAATTCACATCTGATTCAATTAACAATCATTCAAAACAACTTGTAAAATGAACAAAGTTATATCAATTTGCCTTGTTTAGGTCTAAATACTTTGATTAATATAAGTACATTTAAAAATTTACTCTTCGAGATCTGTTACTTTCATATTTAACACAATTTATCTTAGTTATGAACATACTACAGTATTCTTGTATTAACAAGTTTTGCTTTCATAAGGAATTGATTACAGTCTCAGATGTACGTTGACTCTGCCTGCAGGTGTGTGACACTGATTCTCTGTTTTAGGCCTCTAAACCGTAAACAAGCTTTTAATGGCAAAAAGTCAATCAACTGAAATGAGCTTGGTTCCATCAACTTTGGATAATCGCATCCCCAATGTATTTGGTAAAATTTACTTCCTATCAGTCCTTCTTAATTAACATGACTTGCTTATTTTATGTATCATAACTATTGAAATAAACATACAAGAAGAGATAAATAAACAAATGAGACAGAAGATATCATTTATATTGACCTGTAAAATCTTCATGAGAACCACTCCATCGCTGGCTTGGTCAGTGCCAACAAACCTTGCATGGGTAACTGCATCTGAAATTCTCTCTACCACAGCAGGTACAGATTTACCACTTGGATCTAGGCAT
The DNA here is from genome assembly GCA_035578905.1 of Stictocephala bisonia. Classification (NCBI taxonomy): domain Eukaryota; kingdom Metazoa; phylum Arthropoda; class Insecta; order Hemiptera; family Membracidae; genus Stictocephala; species Stictocephala bisonia. Next base: position 67,096 of record JAQJVL010002660.1, on the reverse strand, counting down.
TAAAATAAAATAAAATACAATATTCAATAATAATAAAACAAATACAATATTTCAGGAAATAAAACAGCCATTGCTTAGATGTAAATTTCATAATCGAATTATGTCTGCCTTCCAAACATAAAAAAAGACATTGTAAACAGATAACTGCTCCTGCACTGAATGGTTACTTTTCAAGTATAAAAGGTATTTTGTCCACAAATTTATATTCAGCTATACTAATCAATAGTGTTCACTTTTACTCAAAAACAAAAACAATGATGCTAGAACCAACAGAAGAGATATGCTTTATAAATAAATAATTATGGCCTCTATTCTGACAGGAATAAAACGACTTGACAAACAAAAACACAGTAGTAAACAATTCCTTACATATATATAATTCAACTACAAATTAATCCTGAATTTTGATCCAGTAATAATTATATGTTCCAAATTAAATATGTGCAAAAGATGACAAAATTAACAAACACTACTTCTAGTATTCCTACCTACTGTCGGCGCAGAAATTATGTGCACCCGAGTTTAAAGGTAAGTTTGTTTTCTAAGTAACTATAAGGCCTACGGAAAAGATAATCACACCATTATTTTCCTTGTTTGATTGTTCGTTATGACATATGCATTTTAAAATTTTAATACAATTTTTAATAATTTTTATTCCAGTTGCAACAAAAAAAGTACCGGAATTTCAACTAGTTTTCACTGTACATATAATTTACATGGTTATTACTCAAGAACATGTTAATTTATCACATTTATATTTTAATACATGGTTGATAGGAATGTTTCCTATAAGTTTTATACAATTTAGAATTTTTACTTTTCAAGAAAACGTTCTGATTAATTCTCTGAAACATTGTTTTCTTGGCTTCTAATGGTCATACAATTAATTAATTGGTCTGGTTGTAATCCTCATAACATGTATAGTTATGATACATTACTTTAGTATGTGTAAACAAATGCTGTGATTGTATACTGATTTAATTCAATTTAAATTTATCGATATAAATTTATTTTTAATTGGTTTTAATCAATGTTTTTTTTAAGATCTTAAAATTGTTACTTTACATGTATATACTGAAATCAACTTCGACTTTTGCTTTTCTTGAATATCTTTCATGTTTCAAATTTAGCACAATTGCTGTAAAAAGGCAGAGAATGGAAGAGCACTAACGCTACCTGAGAAGATAGTACGAGAACTAATTTCATAAGACCAACTTGACAGGGCTCATATAAGCGGACAGCTTCTTGTTTGTATGGTCAATAGTAGAATTCATATAGGCCAATTCAAGACATAATTTTAATTGTGTTTTATACTTATTGCTTCATACCTATCATGATTCATATTTTAAAATCACTTTAGAAGTCACCTTAATAACTGACAGACATTTTACTTCAGGATAATGTACTTAATTCAATTTGCTTATCTATAAACTAAGTGTATTTAATATTTATCCTACAATTAATTGACAATATTTGGCAACTCCACATGGTATATAAGACTATTCAAATCATATTGATCAATTTTATCAACAGACAAACATACTGTAGTTAAAATATCAGCAGATAATATTAATTCTTACTGTAATGTGTGAAATAATACTAATAGTAACAGTGCTACAATATGAGAATGCTTGAATTATTTAACAATCTTGTTCATTAGGTAGACAATTGAACAAACTTAATGTAATAAATTAGATAACACTTACCGATAAGTCCAAAAGATAAAAACTTGCTGACTGATGATAATGCAAGACTTGTCACTGGCCCCGTAGTTTCCTCTGATTTTATAACTTCCAAAAATGGTTCTGAAAGAGTAATATTCAAAATTTAACTTCTACACAAATATGAATAGTCTAAAAAAAACAACAACTTTGACTGCCTCCTTTTCCTTTTTAGTACACGATTTTCTAGAACAACCCTTGGTTATCACTCTCCCCTTAACACAATGTCCAGACTACATAATATCCACTCAACTTCCATAGACATTTTCAATTCCTCCCTTGGTACTTATGGGTCCAGACTGATGACAACAATTGTAGGTAGGGAAGGCCACATAATTAATAACTAATTATTATTTATCATTAATTTAAATAATATAATTTAAAATAATATAACTAAAACTACAATTTTAATAGTTTACAATTGTTCCAATTTTATTTATATATGTGTGACTGTTATTAATATGATTACAGTATATTTGTTAATACATACTATACAGGGACTCAATATTATATTAGTTATTTGTTATTGTTCGAATCTCAATTTGTTAATTGTTGTTTATATTCAAAGTTTTATTCATTTACAAGGCGTGTTTTTAAAGTAAGTACCGTTTTGGAATCCCGCCGCTGTAGCGCAGCGGTCGGCGTTCAACGCATGCGTGCTGGGTACTAATATGGGTTGGCAAGCCACAGCCACCGTTGTGGATCCATTCAACCATATTTTAGGTCACTTATGACTGTTTAAAATTCATCCTGCGATTAAAAATGCCGCCAACAGTAAAACACATGTTGTGATAAGTTATTGTAACGCTAAGGACATGAAAGCAGCTGATATTCATCATGAGTCTATCACCGTGACAATTTGTTTTTAAAAATCATAACTATCATGATTCTAATGATCTATGAATGTGAGAGATCTGGTTAAAAGCTTGTTTTTGTAATTCTCACCAAAAATTTGTTTTGTGATTTTCCGTCAGCATTTTGGGAACCTAGCGTAAGCATAACTCTCAGTACTTCAAACGTTCTGTCACAATTTCATAAATCTCACTTCTTGACACTTGAAGACCGACTACATAATGATGCAATTGTAAAGCGTCTGTTTTCTCTGACTTTTTTCATCAACATTTTGCACCAAGCCATCAGTAATGAGTGAAGGTTTCCCACTTCGTTCCTCATCATGCACATTCGTACCTTATGTGTTCGTAACCTTAAAAGCTCTCGCCCATTTCCAAACAATCCCATCACTCATTCTGTTTTCTCAATAAACTTCACAGATCTCTCGATGAATATCAGCTACTTCCATGCCTGTAGCGTTACGAAAACTTATCATAACATGTACTTTACAGTTGGCGGCATTTTTAATCGCAGGATGAGTTTTAAACAGTCATAAGTGACCTTAAATACGGTCGAATGGATCCGTAACGGCGACCGTGGCTTGCCAAAAGATAGTAGTACCCAGCACGCATGCACTGAACGCCTACCGCAGCGCTACAGCGGGGGGATTCCAAAACGGTACTTACTTTAAAAACACACCTCGTATATTATGCAGTATTTTTATATTATACTATCCAGTTATATTTTTAGTTTGTTTACATCTTGTTATTGTTATATGGTGTCTTTTATTTACTATTATACTTATTACAATTAATTTATAAGCATGGACTTTTGAAACCACTCTTAATTTATGTCTGTAATACACACAGTGGATGAACTTTATTTTTTGTTTACTCTCAATTTGCATGTAATAGCATGTACTGGTTCTAGTAATACTACAATGTTATTGGCTAGAGCTTTTATGGAGCATTCAAATTATGTAATAAATAAATTTAAAAATTGTGAAGATTTTATATGTAGGAAAATTTTGTCGTTACCGGTAATGGAAAATTATAAAGCGGCGTATTATTGTAATTATATATATATATATATATTAGTTTGTAGTATCTGTATACATTTTTCTTTAATGAAGTAATTGCACATTTTCAAGTTCTTTCTCCAACTTTATATGCAGCACATAATTTAGTTTGCTACTTAAGGTATATACCTGATTTTCAGGATTGAACATAAAAATTAAATTAAATTATATTAAATTCATTTTTAACATTCAAATCAGGTACACATCTACAGGCAACAAAATTATAATCTTTTTGAAGTTTAAATGGATTATTATTAACGAAAAAGTAAGTTAACATGAAATGAAACATGAATTGTTAACAGTAGAGACCCCCAAGCAGAATGCTTTCAATCTTTCAACATTCAACATTGTATAAAAAATTAAAACTTTCTCCAAGTACCATATTATGGTACCAATAGCGTAGTAAAATATCAACTAAAAAAAACATTAGTTACGTTGTATATTTCCTAACTGTAGAATGTCGGCTAAAGATGTTTACCTAAATAAAAAGATATAAAAACACTGTTAGAAATTAAAATATTTTAAAAGGCTTGTTTGAATACATAATTTTATTTTTGTATCTTATATTCAAACTCAATGCACAAATAAGGAAGTTGAAATAAAGCATTTAATTTAACAGTTTAAATTATTTTATTTTTAATATTTGGAGAGCAAACAAATCGGGTGGATTTATAATATCCTTAGTTTCCTAAAATTATGGTCAAATTCAAAAGGATTGTAATGATTATTTATTAATTTAAACAATGAAATTTTCTCTGATAATAATAAATGGTAAAATAATAATTGTTTAAAAAAAGATGTTTCTAAAATAGAGAAATGCAGGTGCCTTCCCTTACTTGATACATCAACAAGTCAAGGTTGTTGTGAGAAAAAACCCAAACAATAATTGAGACTAATTCATTGCCAGCGAGTGATTTTATATAGTTGAATTATAGATTTTATTTTGAAATTGTATTTATTCACTCAAGTGCTGATCTTGTTCTTTGTCGAAAAATGAATTATTTTGTTTGATAACTATCCTTCATTCGCAGTACTATGATTAAATTATTAGATAATATACATATAACTTTATACTTTATTTATTACTACCAATGCCAAAGAAAAGAACATAAAATTTGTTATTAAAATATTTCATTTCACCATTTGTTCCAAGAACTAACTGCGCCTTATAGTTATGTAAATAATCATCCAGAATAGTATAATCCTACTGTTTTTATCCCCAATTATATAAATTATATTCACAAATTTTAAATACTGTATAAAAGAAAAATATTAAATTAAGGGATACAAACTATGTTTATTTATGTTTTATGCAAGTTTATTTGCCCAATATTATAACGATGGATTAACGACAGATGCAAAAGTCAATTTTAGTATACATTTATACTTTTTAGTTCTTTATAACCCAACCTGACCAAATTCCAATAACCTGCCTGACTGACCAGCAGAAGCTGTCAGACTGTACTGGACTAAAAAAAAATAACCAATATTTCCGTTGGTTGCAGAGGTATACATCAGAGAACGTCCTGGATTATGTCATAAATAATGTGTTTTAAGATTTTTAAGTAGTATTTTCTCTAATACGTTACTACAAGCAATACACTCTCCAGAGCCACTTTCAATCTATGATAACGTAACTAAATTGAAGTTATCATTACTCAAACACGATCCGATCGTAATGGGAAAGCAGGAGTAGAGAGATGGGTAGTTCACGAACGATCGAGTCAAATGAATTAGACAGCTTGGTGAACAAGTGAACTAGTTTGTACATTATGATTTGAGCTAGTCCAGTTCAAAGTTAACATCAGAGCTGGGAAGTAACACTGACAAAATCATTAAATGTAATTATTTATTTTTATCAATAAGTAATAAAAACTGAAATTTGAAGAAGGTTGGTTGAACAAATTTACAGATATAAATAATAAAAACAAAGTCTATGAAACAAAGATCATAATTAAACAAATCACTCCAACCAGAACCGTCGCTTGTACAAGTTATTGTTCGTTGTGACATTTTGAACTAGTTCATAATATTGAACGATTTGGTCGTGTACTAGTCTTGCAAGTCAACTACCCATCTCTAGAGTGACGTAGTGTAGTTAGGGTTTATGTGAACTTGCGCATGCGTTGATGAGGGTGACTTTCGTCTCACCCCAGTTAGCTGTTCATTTCGTAGAATCACGAAAGCCAACTATCGTTCTAAATCAGTCAGTACACAGTTTGTTATTAAGTTACTCTACAAATACGGTTCTAATTAATTTAACTAAACCAGATATTGTTCTGCAGAAATTAATGTTGTAATTTTGGGGTACAGAGAATAATTTCTCAATTAGATGATTTCTTTCCTTCTGCGACAATGTCGTCCTGTCACACGTTATTCTGCTTTAGGGGTAGAGATCTTCAAAAATAACATCCCCTGACACTGTCATATATACTATACTACTGATGTGGCCTGTGGTGAGGATGGGATATCGAATGAAAATATCAATAATGGTATCAATAAAATATCGTAGCCATAATATCGATACCATTATCATATCGAGATCAAAATATCGATACCCGATAATATCGATATTTTTTCTGTCTAACACAAGAACATCATATACTCTATCCCTATGGAGGGGTGGTGACAGTGCATTTATATACTACCTAGCCGTACCCACCCGCTTCGCCGGTCATAATATTGAGTTTGATTATTAATCTAATGTCCAATAGAACAGAACAGCTGATGTTATGTATAATTTACTACTGTATTATTTTTAATTTTAAAAGTTAAGGCTACCACAATTTTATTCAGTTTGTTTTTATTTAACGGCCGTTAATCAAATAACTTGTTCAATTAATATAGCTCCATAAAAATACAATGGGAATTTTGGAGGCCAGTGGGACGCAGTCCTGAGGTCAAAGAGGAAAATCATTTTTTAGTGAGCCTCTAGGGACCAAGATAAACCTATATACAAAATTTCAATTCAATTGAACATATAGTTTTAGAGAAATCATGATGATTGGTAAATGGCTTTTATATATATCTGACCAATCACAGATATATATATAAAGTGATTACCCAATATAATCACCCGGATAATATATATATAGATAGATTTTTCTGATTGATTATATTTTATTCATAAACTAGCTGTACCTGCCCGCTTCACCGGTCATAATATTGAGTTTGATTTAGAACCTAATAGCTGAAAGAATTTGAGCATTTTTGCTTCTTCTACCAATATTAGATTTTTTAGGAGGCATGTCATAAAAAGTAAACTGCAAAACAAATAATTATTTATTTTTTATTTTCATGTTTCACCACATGTTTTAATTACCGAGGAAAAAAGGTTAACACCAAATACAGATCACCTGATCAAGTTCTCACACTCTCAAGGTGAAATGTAGAACTACAATAAATCAAAACATATACAGTACTGTTGTTGTGAGAACTTCAATCTGCTTATGGCATGTGAAACTACATTAAACCACACAGTCATATGTTTTTTGTAAACAATTCACATTCTCCATTTGAATAACATGGGATCTTTAGGAGCCCGTGGGGCGGGACCCTGTGGACGGATCTGCATCAAACTTCGCAGAAACCATCTCGGGAGTATACAGGACAACATCCTAAAGTTTCATGGCGATCGGTTGGATGGTTTGGCAGCGCATAAACTTCAAACATATATATATACAAACATCCTCTTTTATAAATATAGATTATTTGTTGATAAAAAGCTTTTGTTCCTAATTGCAATTTCAGTACGGTATGTGAATGATACTTCTATTTTCAATGATTGTTAAAATAATTAATTTCATTTTTTTAACAAAATGGAACTTCTCTGTTTTGAGAAGACTGGTATTGTTGTTCAGTTTTGAACAATGATGATCTGGGATCTAGGTCGACAACACTGTTTGGTTTTGTGTTTGACAGTAGGCAACAACGCAGTCAGTTATGGCTGGAAAGAAGGAGAAATAAGAGTGAGTATGGGGCCAGGGCGGCTAACTTCAAATGCGTGCGCTGACCCTTGTCATTCATTATTCCTGACTCAGCTCGGTCTACAGTCATTCCAGTAATCCAGTAGTAAAATATTTGAGAAATTATCAATTTAAACTCATTAAATTAAAAATATTGCAAAGTCCGATATTATCGATCACAAATATTGATACTATCAAATAAAGAATGTTGATATCAAAATATCGGATATCGATACCCATCCCTAGCCTGTGGGTGCCACAGATTAAGGAGATTTCAACTATTCTGAATGATTTCCCATAGTTTAATATGGTGTTCTCACCATCTGAACCATTTTGAGATGGTGGAAAGTCACTTGTGTAATAACCTTTTTCAAAATCATGTCAATTAAAATATATAGATGTTAAGACAAATTTGGCTCCAAATAATTACTCCTTTCTTTTGTAATAGGCTTACATAAAGTGTTATCTTAATCATATTTACACAAGAGAAAAGCCTAGAGGATTACATTGTCATTATTTTTGTACTTTGATGACACAACTGTAGAGTGAAAATAGCAAATTCAAAATAACGAACCATTTAATACTAATAATTATTATTATAAAACAAACCAAAAAACAAGAAATGCTGAAACAAGGCTAAAGTCACAGAATTATAATCAACTACCAACAACCCAAGATGTTTGCCATTAAAAATATTACTGATTAGGAGAGTTCAGTTTATTGCCTTAAAAAGAGGGAGGGCAGGTTATTTTAGTTTTGTAACCAACTTGATCACATTGTTTTGTAACCAACTTGATCACATTGTTTTGTAACCAACTTGATCACATTGTTTTGTAACCAACTTGATCACATTGTTTTGTAACCAACTTGATCACATTGTTTTGTAACCAACTTGATCACATTGTTTTGTAACCAACTTGATCACATTGTTTTGTAACCAACTTGATCACATTGTTTTGTAACCAACTTGATCACTTTGTTTTGTAACCAACTTGATCACATTGTTTTATTTTATAATTTGTTTTATTATATAATTTGAATGATTAAAGAGACTTACCTAAAAAATGTAGAGGATCCAATAATTTGAGATCAGTAATTGAGTTCAAAACATCTTTTAGTGCTGAAAATCCTTTTACCAAAATATCATTTTCTTCATCCTGCAAATACAAAAATATCAACACCAGGATGAATATATTGAGAGTGTGCTTATTATTAAATTAATGTAATTATTTAATTTTTATGAATTCATATAAAGTTTTTAATTATTATACTGAACTAATTAAAAAACTGCTCTGATGAAAAAAAAACTAATTTGTTTTGAGGCCGTTAAAACAGGTTGATAATACTTAATCTAATATATTACAATACAATGTTTTAGATTAACAACTGTGTACAGATTAACATTCCAGCTAACAAGTTAAGACTCTAGTTGTCACGCGGATGACATTGTCATCCAGGTAAATATTTTTCCCTATTGTGAGTGATTGGCCGTACTGACAGCCTTGAACAGTCATCTACCTTTTCTTTGTGTCTCTTACTTGGTTTAGCGTCCAAAAGTTAGCAAAGTACATTGATAAATGTACTTTGCTAACTTTTTATTATTTGTAAACGTTCTGTTTGGATGACTACTTTCATCCACGCAACTAACCACGTTTTAATTTTTTTTTAATTTTCTGAACATTATTTTATGTTTTCTTAGTGTTTTAATAAGTGTAAATAATAAATCATAAAAATGTCAGATATAGATCGGAAACAGTTACAGCAGTATCTAAATGAAACTGAATGTGGTGTTGGTGATTATAGTAACAAAAATCCTGATGAGGTGGACCATAAGCCAAATTTAGACAATGGTAGTGATGAAGAGGCAATAGATACCAACTCTGAATCCCAAAAGAAATAAAACCAAGAGCGGCATTTCTTTTGAAACTAGAGGATAAAGCCAACCCTCCTCCTCAAGCACCATAAATAGCTGATTGAGGTCTATGTCTCTTGTGCGGGAGATCCTAAATATAGAACAATGAGGAAGTCATGATCTAAATGCTAAAAGTGGATTTCTCTTAATCATCGACAAGTTGTATGCATTAATTGCTTTGAATGAGACCTGTTAAAACACTTGAATGAGACTTAGAATGTTTTATGTACCATCTTTTACTATGTCATTGCATAAACATTAAACATACATATAATACATTAAGTAATAAAAGTAAGTTGTTATTTGTCATTATATTATTGTATTATTACCTAATATAGCCTACCTATCCTTAGAATATTTCTACTTAAACCTTTAATTTTAAAGAAATTTGTAACAAATACAAGGGTGGATAACAAATGTCATCCACGCAACCTACCAAGTAATGGTGGACCACGCAACCACTGGAGTGCTAAAAACATTCTTATAACAGGAAAAACTCTCGAAAGGGGTGGTAAACATTTTCCATTTTCTCTATTATTATGTTTTTTTTAATAATTACAAGAAGAAGTCAAAATTGGCAAAATATGATTAAACATAACAGCTTGATAAATACAGCATAATTGTGAGGTTGCTGCTTATATTTTACAAATAGCAGATATCCATTAATCAAATGAATGAATGAAAATAACGTGTTATTCTCAAAAAAACTTACAGTAGGTTACAGCAGTGTTATGAAATGTAGAAAAATATAAGAGAAATATAGTTAACACAGACTTTTTTATCATTAAATTTACACAAAGTATATGCACTAAACTACTGTAAGGTATAACAAAAATGAGGTATGTTTTAAGAGAATAGGCCCACATGGGACAGCTGTGAACTGCATATTTATAACAATTGTTCAATGATACGACACATATCTTGTTACGCCGTATTCAGTAACAGTTGTAAACGTAAAGTCAGTGTTAAAAGTAAAGTCATTGTCAACAACCACTGGGTCCTCTATTGGATTTATAGCATTTTCCAGATTCTGTCCGACACTTGAAAAGAAATGATTAAAGCTCTCTGTAACAGATTTACAGATATTATCCGTATACTGGGATTTATTAGGCAAATGTTTTTGTATAGGGAATGAGTCTTTTTTACTTGTTTTCTGGCAAGCTCATTTATTATACTAAAGAATAATTTCAGATTTCTTTCACTTTGAATTAAATTATCCCTATAAAAATCTTTTTTAGAACGTTTTAAAAGATTACTCAAGTTTTTCCTTAACTCTCTAAACTGGTTTCTCAGATTTGTATTAAATGGTTGCCTTTTGACTAATTTACAAGTTTGTCTCTTTCACGAATGGATTGTATTAGTTCTGCAAATATCAAGGGTTTCAATTTTTTATATTGTGTGTTCCTAACTCGAGCCAATTTTTTGGAATTCTCAACACAGCCTAGAACTATATTTAAAAAATGAACAGTACAAGAATTAACACAGTAAAAAGGGGTCTCAGTTGAGTTGAGTCAGGCTATCAGTGAGTAATGTGTTATTTATGAAAGTGCAAAGTGTGTCAGTGTTGTCAGAGTTTAAATAAAATTAAATTAAAATGATAACTTCTTCTTGTCAAAATACTTTATTTAAAATTAAAACCAAACATGAAAAGTTTTCTCAAATAATAAAATAAAGTAAAATTAACTTTTCAATGTCTCAAAAAATAGATGGTAATTAATATCTTCTTTATGTATGATTCTATGAATGAATGATTTATGAATGAAAGAATGATTCTGCCTCAGGAATCTGCACAACAACAAAATAACCAATAGTTATTTTGATTTAAAACATTTTGTTTATAACTAAAATCTGACTTCTGACAAAATTTACCGAAATGTCGCTAGAAGAGCGGCACTTAAAAGAACAAGAAAAATTATGAAACATTTTCAAGGTTTTAGTGTGAACAGCTAAAAGGGCAGGGGATAAATCTAACAACGAGAATCAACAAGCTAAGAACAAAAGTCGAATTTACGTTGCTTCCAGAAAACAGTAATTTTAAACCAAAGGTGTCACGCACAATCAAACAACATTCAATCTGCGCACCACAGCACAACTTCTCAAAGCTTCCCGAGAGAAAATTGCTGAACTCCGGATTGTAGCAGATGAACGGTTCAAAAGGCGGCGAACTTAATTCAGCAAAAGACGGCGGCAGAACCGGCCGAAAAGACCATTACTCGAAGTGTTTACGTAGACACTACATGCAAATTGCCTAGAACAAAACGGGTAAGAACCAATCAGGGAGCTTCAGGGATGAAGCAAACGTAACAACATCACCAAAACCTGTAAATTGCAGAAAATATATCGATCTGACTCCACAGGAAAAGATATTGTATTTATAAATAATCTTTATTTTATTTCTAATGGGAAAAATCTACTTTTTTATTCAAGAGGCTAAGAATTTCAATTTTTAAGAAAAACTGCAAAATGTTATAGAGTTTGAATTAAAACTTCTAGGCCTATTGCAAGTAGTTTTTCAAATATTTTCATTTTTCTAAAATCAATGTAACTAAACATTGTTACAGCGTCACTTAACATTATCTGTGTGGCAGTAAAAATAAGTAGTTTGTTTACAGAAACATTGACTAATCATTCCTGTTTCGTTGAATTTCCGCCTTAATCATGTCAAATCCGTCAATAGTTGTCCCCTTCTCCCCGCCACTCAACCAACATTCTGTAAAAATAATAATGACTTGTTTCGTATTTAAAGCTTCCATATAAATTAAAATTTCGTCAAAATTTTTGTGAAGCTCCTAATAATACAGTGGAAAATTTTTAACATATCAAATAAACTATCTTTATAAAAAACAAGGAAACCATCAGTAAGTTTTAAACATCGATCAAAAACTAAACAATTACTGTCATCGTCGCTGTTCTCATGGGCCACTTCTCGCCCAACAACACGCCGCCCGCCCAGCAGCGACATTACTTAACACTAAAACTATTGAATTAACTATATAGTAAGACATAATTTGCAATAGTAGACAAAACCTACAACATAAAACTGTTAAAGTAATTAAAATATATACACATTAGAAAACTATAACGAAAAGTATTTGTAACTAAAACGTAGTAAATTTAATAATTTGTGTTTTAAATTTACTGATTATATATTTTTTTTGCTTAGCATACAAAATAGAATATATAAAAAGAGCGCCTATTTAGATCTTTATACGTGAAGGAATTTGACATAATGGCCATAACTATTATAAAATATAACGAATACAACTCTTGAATGAAACATATTTTTCATAAAACACATTATGACAGTGTAACAGATAAAAGGCTCTGAGACCTTCATATTAAAAATTAAAATTGAACCCTGTGTTATAGACGGAAATCATGACTTTAATAAGAAATTGTATTAAATATAATCATTACCAATATAACATTATTCGCCTTCAGAAACGTAACAATGTGGATCATTTGTGTTAGCCTATAACTTTTTACATGATTTATTCTTTTAACATAAAATACAGTAAAATGAATTTTAAAAAAGTACCTACATAGTTCTTTTGGCATAAAAGAGTTTGCCATTTGGCCATAAACTATTACAAAAATGTAATGATTAAATAAAATAAAGTATAATAATGATATAATGTTATATAATGATAAAAATAAAATATAATAGTGTAACTGAAAATGATTCTGAAGATATTTAAAAATTAAATAAACCAAAAAATGTAAAAAATGTTAAACAAACAAAAAAAGTGTTGGAATAAAAACATGATTTTAATTCAAAACTACTTTAAAAAATATTAATCACCAACAACATGTTATTTGTCTACAAAACATATCAAAATAGATCATTTAAGTGTTACAACTCTACAAGATTTTATTTTATTTAAACATAAGATAATCAATATAATAAGTGAAAAAGGAGCTGATATAATGGCCGTAACTACTATAAAATATAATGAATATAACTGTTGAATGAAACTTATTAATCATAAAAGCACATTATGACATTGTAACAGATAAAAAGCTCTGAGGATTTCAAATTAATTTTGAACCATAAGACAACATACTTGATTTTTGGCATAAAGGAGTTTGCCATTATGGCAATGATTATCCTAAAAATCTAATAGATAGTTTGTGATATAACACTACTACAAATATTTTATTTATTTAACATAAGACAATCAATAAAATGAATGGAAAAATTACATACTTTATTTTTTGCTTAAAGGAGTTTGGAATTATGGCCATAATTATTCTATATACTTAAAGTGAAGCTTGATTTTCATAAAAATATATTAGTTTTGTAGAAAATATTATAGTGTAACAGAAGATAGATTCTGAATCTTTATACAAATTATTAACCAATAAAATATAAAGAAATTAAAGACGTTAAAATTTGGAAGTACAATGTACCTTAAAACATATTAATTGCCAATAACTATCTAATACCCTAGGGAAAAATGCACTAGGTTATCTCAAATTACTACAATCAAACAGTAGAAAACAAAATCAAACTCCAATAAAAGATAAACAATGAAAACTTTTAAGAGAAATATGAAATCTCATTTTATTACGGGTGCTTCATTTAACCTAAGATTTAAAACTAATTACTTTATTAATTTAAAACTTGTTTTACTTCATTGTTATTAATTTTAACTGAGAACAGTTCATAATTGCAGAACAGTTAATTCATAAATATAGGCCTATAAAACTACTTTATCTATATTGTCAACGTTTATGAAATTTATGTTAACAAATTTTAGGAAAGTATTGCCTGATGATTTAAAACCAATGTCCTATTTGTATGATTATAAATGTCAACGTAATTTTAGTAAATTAATTATAAAAACTGGCACTAAATAAGACAAAAATTTACTTCAAGTAAATAGAACATGGTTTGTTAATCCTTTTTATTCCATAATTTGTTATTTAAAGTGTATTCAATTAATCAATATTCTCAGAAGTAATAATAGAAAATATGACAGATAACAAAAACTGACTTATCGCTCAAACTGGTTGAGGTCCTCCAATGCAAACACTCTGAGAGACGCATGTCCTTCCTTAGGCTTAACCAGTACCTTGCCATTGACGTAGCCTACGAAATGAAGTTTCTTCTCCCGCATGAGGCATCAAGCTCATCCCAGAAGTGCCTTGTTGATGTAAATGTAGCTGGGAGGCAGGGATGCTGAGATCTTGGAGGTGCTCACGTTCTTCTTCGTTTTACCAGCTGACAACCACATCTGCTTCACAGATCTGGAGATGAATTGGACGATCACTGGTGGATGAAGTTTCTTGTAGGAGTATAAGATAAGTGTAGGTGGTGTGCTATGGATGTCTTCTCTCTTGAAGGGGACATTAATGAATGACCTTGGCAATCTCTTGCAGAGATTCATTAATGGTGTGCAAGAGACATTAATGAATATCTTGGCACACCATGATATCTTCTCTCTGGGTCAGCGGTAGGCCTGCTATCTCTATGTTAGCAGACCTTGAGTGTTGCTTATCTTCTGGGTGGTCTGCTCCAACTGCACACACCTAATCTTCATCTCTTCGTGTTCCTTTTCTATGGTATTAAACCTGCCTGTTCATGGTCTTGAACTCTCCCGTTAGTGAGTCGATTGACTGCTGCACATTGCCCATTTTACTATCCAGTTTAGATGAGATTTACTTTAAGCGTGTTCATTGCGGCCAAAATTATGTTACTCTCCCTTGAAGTACCTGTGGGCAAACTAGATTCCATAGACGTGGTCTTCTCGTCACAATTGTCACACACACATTGCTTGATTTTAGTTTTAGTACAATTTTGCGCACCAGAGTGATTACACGCGGGATGGTACGTTCCTTTAAAAACAACATGGCTATGACTTCGTCACTTGGTAACACAATGTAACATTTGACGCATTTATCACGCATGTTTGAAAAGAATATAATAACAATCTTTAAAAATGGTAATATAGAAATATAGCCAAAGACGTATGTTTCACTAATTATACACAATGTAATGGGGTTATAACCGTACAAACTAGTCGCTACTGGGCAGGATGCGGCATGCATCTAAACGACAGGACCGAGCGCCGATATCTGCTGTTTACTCATCGGCAGTCCGATAACAACTGAATCAATAATAAGTGGTATAATACAAATGAAATAATTTTTTTACCAATATGTTTTTTAAGTAAGTACCATTTTATTCACTGTCCAGACAGAAGGCGAGCTCTACGGTTCAAGGTCAACACTATTTTTAGGTCGTTATTCAGTTATGAATCATATGAACGATTGTAATAAATATGACACTTTTACTAATCACTGTCATTTTCGAAAGTTACCGCTAACGCTTAATGCGTATTTATACAGAACGTGAAGAAGACGACATGTCGCTCAGAGTTTGTTGTTTGTTGTCTGTTTCAAACGTAATTACCAAACCTTGTTTGGGTAAACAACTTTTATAATTTGCCCTTTACTTTATATATTTTCCAGTTTCATTTATTATAGTTATAATTTATTTTATTTTATTATTACATAGTCTAGTTGTATTCTGTGGGATTGTAAATATTTTCACAATATTTGACTAACTTAGACCATTTTGATTTTGTTAAATAAAAGTATAAAAAATATATAGTTTTTAACCTTCCAATAAACTAGTTAAAATAGAAAAAAAAATATAACTTTAGAGAAAACGAATATTATACAAATACAAAAAAATCGAGCGTTAATTGAAAAATTACAAACAATTACTCAGCGCTTTAAGTGTTAAGAACTAAAACTTTACATAAGACATATTCCTGAATAGATATATATAATATTTGTTAGATTACATCCAAAAATAATTTTTTTTTGAAAATCACGTAAACTAGGGTATACAAAAACATTTTTGGTAAAACACCCAAAGCACCTCCATTGCAATTTTCTTTTGTTGGCTATAGTATCTAATTCTCTTCACATTGACAGTAAGTAGGCCTAATTCTGACTATTGGTTTTTGTACAGCCATTCAACAAACATCGGCAATTTTTCCCTCCGCCAGGCGGGAGTTTCTTGTTCATGTTTTTATTTTATTTATTACATTAATAAAATTCGACAAAAAATTATTTTTAAAATCTGAAATATAGAACAGAACATTCTGTGTTGATTGGTACCAAGTTTGTTGCACTTGCTTGATGATAAACATACTTTTTATTGATTTTTACAAAAGAGCTTGTGACGAGCCTACTTTCAAGATCACGCACTGCTCCGAAAAAAGCACAGAGTGCCTGAATTCACTATCTAGGACTAAACATATTGGACTCAGTTGGCTTAGGGTGAATGGAATTCTGTGCTAGGCTACACAGTTGTATGTTTAAATTACAACTTAGATAAGGCTACTTGCCTGATGAGAGTGAGAATTCCACCTGGCTCCTCTTCTCATTGCAGTAAGCAATGTTGACATTTCTCCCTGCACAACATACAGGCCATTGCCAGGGAACATTTTAATTTACCTCAGTTTATACAGTGGTACTATCAAAGTTGACTTACATTAGGCCTATGCCTAATATTAGCAATTAATTTATATATCACTTATTCAATAAATTAAAAAAAAAACTTCAACACAAAACGTTGATTATTACTTAGTCTATTATCCTCTACATAAATTTAATTTTGCTTAATAAAAATAATGGCATTAGGCCTAGTTCAGACCATTTCAAATAGCCTACTGCACTAAGTACTCAAACTGTGAGGGCACTTCTTAGATTTCACAACGAGATAAAAGTATTAATTTTCCAACCAATAGGATATGTCTGACCTACACTTTTATACAAACACACCACTTTTATAACAATTTACATCATACGGACTGTCACTGATTAGATCGTCAAAATATTAGGTTTGCTATATATTAGGATGTAAGAAATCGTCACCTGCTGGCCGAAATCGAAATGCTACGTCTGCTGACTTCATAGAGTAAAACGTAAAAGTCATAGTGTACACTTAATGTTTTAGAGAAAAAGTGCAACCGATAAATGTATTCAATTGTAATTCTTAGAGTAAATTATCCGTTAGACTTTTATCTTATTATGTATACTGTAAATCTTTTCATCGTTTGATTTTTTTTTAGTTTTATTTTGTTGAATATCAGTTCCTAATTGGAAATATGCTTCTCTAGATGAAAGCCTACTATCAATAAACTACTGAAGCACCCCGAAAAGAGTAACTTCCATTTCGAACAAAAATGCACAACTTCATTTCTCCGACCACGTGATGATTACTGGTGGACTCACTTGTGCATCCGTTCTGTGTACAGTTATATTCTTAATTTCAATAAATGATATGTATTTATATAATCTACTGTTAACACCATTTCTAAATAATTGATTAAAGATATACATGTCAGTTAAAAATGGACTAATTAGATGTTAAATAGTTCAATCATTTGGCCTAATTACTAAAAAATATTCAGTCTTGTACAACGTTATAACTATAAAATGCTATGAAAAAGCAAAATTGTACTAAGAATGTATTATTTTATATTAAGTTTCACACTAAGGTGAAACTTAATATAGGTAAACATCCAATAAAAAGATGAATTTGTGACAAAACAGCACCCATTAAAACGAGAATAATTTATAACTATAATACAAACTTAACAAATTAACAATAACCGTATTGATTACTACAAGAGTAAAAAGAATCAACAAAATCAATATTTATGACATAAGAAAATTACGGGCAACCACAATTATCAAGAACTTATTTCCACTATTAACAATATTAATAAGAACAGCCATAAATAAACAAACAATATTAATAACAGATATTAAGTTGATTAACAAATTAACATAAATTATAGAAGCATAATTAAATACAACCTCACTAACTTGCTTCCTAAAAATCTCTTCCGGTGTAGTAAAGAAGTCAATCTCACCACCCACAGGGCCCTAAGAAGTCTAGAAATCAGGACGTTGGCTGTTATCTACAATGGAAGACAGAAATTGAGTGAATTCCTCTAGGAATTATAAAGTCAATGCCACCTAGCAACTCAGGACAGCCCAAAAGGCTATTCGCTGGCTTGTACAGTAAGAGTAGGTCCGCAAGTTTCCGTCTCAGATGAAGAGACTGAATACAAAAATGCTTCTTCATATTATCAACTGAAGACTGGAGTCTCTATATAAGTAAACCCAAGCATTCTGATGAAATTAGTTTCATTATTAGACAGCATTTTAGAATGACAACGTTGATAGGGTATCCAGATAACAAAACCATAATCTAGAATAGGTCGTAAACAAGTTCCTTATAAAGCTAGACTAATGTATGTTGTGATTGGAATTCTATGTTATAACTTAAGATAAAACCCTGTAAATTATAGGCTCTTAAAGTTATTTGCACAAGATGACCAAACGCACGGCCAGAACAACTGCAAGGTGCTACTCACTAAAAGAAGTAAAAATTCGTCAATGTTGTAATTGAATAATTTGGACCCACTCTGAACATTACCACTTGGAGCTGATAAGGTTCATCGCTCTTTCCCTACACAATAGGACAATACACTGGAATGTAGCTCCTGGTCCTGCGCACATTGAACTTGAGTAAATATCTTTATATCATCGGCGAACATAAGGCACTTGGTGGGGAAATAGAAGAGACGTGGCTTTTTACTCTTCACAATAAAATTCTTTCCACTTAGGTAACTCTCCAACCAGCTGAGCAGTGAACCTTCGACTCCACGAATCTTCAGCTTAGCAATCAGCAGTCAATGTTGAACCTTATAGAGCACTTTAGAGAAGCCAAAGGAAATTCACCCCTGGCTTATTAATTTCTAATAACTTATTAAAGTTCTACAGCCTCCTTCCCTGTCCCTATCTTTTGCGACTTCTAGAGTCAATACTTAGTGCCAGGCTAATAAAAGTTTATACAGGTCGTAAAGAAAGATCATATAGACAGCTGGAGGATGGTCTCCCACAGGGGTCCGTACTTTCTCCAATTTTATGTAACGTCTATTATTGCCCATCCCAATCACCAAGTCAAGACAGTTTATATATGCAGATGATATTTCTTTAGCTTATCAACACAAGGACTTCACAGCTACTGAAGAAACTCTCGCAAACGATCTTCCAACCCTCGAAGAATATTTTAGAACCTTGAAGCTGAATCCTAACCCATCAAAAACCAAAGTAGCCTGCTTCCATCTAAGTAATCGACTGGCTAATCTAAATTTAAACATATTTCTAAATTGTGTAAAACTCTACCGCAATGATCCACAGTACCTGGCAGTAACATTAGATCGATCGCTGACGTTTAAAAGCCATATTAAAAAAACAGGAGATAAATTAAACCCAGGGAAAATGTACTACATCATATTGCTGGAACAACTTACGGAGTCAACGTACACGTCCTGCGTACTACTGCTTTGTCACTGGTTTATGCAGCTGCTGAATACAGTGCTCCCATATGGCTGCACATACAAAAGCGATTAATGTCCAACTTAATAGAGCCATGAGAGCTATTAGTGGTACTCTCATAGCAACTCTACTACCTTGGCTCCCGGTGCTGTGCTCTATAGCTCTTCCAGAAATAAGACGTTAGGAGGCACTACGTAAAGAATTCAATAAGATCTTGAATGTCCCGGACCTCCCCATTATCCAGGATCTCCCACGTCAGAACGGTCGCTTAAAATCTCGAAAGCCACCTATACGTACTGCTTTCCAGTTGAGCAGATCAAATTTCTCGCCAATACTAGCTGGACCATAGCGTGGAACAGTTTTGATGGATGAAATAAGTTCCTTATTAACTATTCTTCAATACATGTAGGTAGTATGAACAGCCCTCGTAGGGAGCAGACATTATTGAATCGGTTCCGAACTGGAGTGGGCAGATGTAACTATTGGAAATACAAATGGAGATTGACAGTAGATCAGTCATATGATTGCGGAGATTCTATCCAAATAATGGATCACATAGTTTCAGAGTGCCCCTTTTGCTGTTTTAGGAGGGATTAGTTAGCATAAATAGAATCAGTGAGGCAGGTCTTAAATGGCTTGATGGACTGGATTTAGCTTTGTGACAGGAGATAATTTGTTATTTATTTTTAATCCTTATTATAGTGTAATGACTTTTTGTCCAACTATAAAACTCAGCTTTTACATAATTTTAAACTTAAAAAAATTAATGGTAGCTGACAAAAAAACATACCCTCTCTCTCTCTCTCTCTCTCTCTCTCTCTCTCTCTCTCTACTCTCTCTACTATAAGTTTCTTTTATATATATATATATATATATATATATATATATATATATATATATATATATATATATATATATATATATATATATAAAAGAAACTTTGTGGAGAAAGAGAAGGGACGTGGCTCCTTTACACTTCACAATAAAATTCATTCCACTTAGGTAACTCTCCAACCAGCTGAGCAGTGAACCTTCGACTCCACGACTCTTCAGCTTAGCAATCAGCAGTAAATGTTGAACCTTATAGAGCACTTTAGGCAGGGCCGGTTTAAGGGGTACGCAAAGTACGCGGCCGCGTAGAGCGCCAGAAAAAGGGGGTGCTTAAACGCCCAGTATTATTTAGTAACGCTAATACATTTTTACTATGTATTAGCATAGACCTCCTATTATACCAAGTGATGAATGGACAACAAAATCAGGTACTCATTTTTATATATTAAGATTAT
The DNA here is from genome assembly GCA_035578905.1 of Stictocephala bisonia. Taxonomy (NCBI): domain Eukaryota; kingdom Metazoa; phylum Arthropoda; class Insecta; order Hemiptera; family Membracidae; genus Stictocephala; species Stictocephala bisonia. Next base: position 45,935 of record JAQJVL010002660.1, on the reverse strand, counting down.
ATACACTTTGTGTTATACTTTTATGCTGAAGTAATAGTTAAATCTTATCGAATTCTTGTTATGATTTTCACTGCATTTGGAAATGATGTGATTTTTACAATATTACGCATACATACTAATTGTATTATTAATAGGGAAATAGTGATGAATAAACAGTATCCGTCCTAGCAGGGCTATTGCTAGACTAACTTATTGTTAATCAATGCAAGAGAAGAATAATTGATTTGTAATAGTAGGCTTAATAATGTTAAAGTAGAGGCATATCCAAAAAACCAGCGAGCAACTAAACACATCACTGGGCGGAATGAATGGGAATGGCCAGCGTTGTACTGTACAGTGTTGTATCATTGATTTTACTATATAAATCAATGATACAAATGTCTATATATAGTAAAATCAATGGTTGTATGTAGGGCACAGTCTAGGTGAGAACTGGCAACAGCGGTGACCGAGATCAAACATAGCCGAATCTTCCCTTGAAATAAGGACTCACGGCGGTTGCTTGGTTTTAATATACTGTACACATATGGTAAATAATTCAGACACAGAAATGTATATTGTTTACTCTACAATGGTGTTAATTAAATTAATTTGAGTTTTAGTATAGATGATTATCATGGACAAATGAATTCAAAAAACTATGAGAAGTGAGCTGAATAGATAATTTTGCTAAAATTGCCACTAACTATGTCATTGTACCGGACAATATCCAATACTTTAATATTCAAATACATATATAAGGTTCCAACTAAAAGCAGCACCAAAATCAATATGATCAATTTCAATTAATTAATGTCAAGATACTTAACAAATTAAAGAAAATGTTGAAAATTTGAGAAAAAATGATAAATACATTTCCAAACGTTTTGTTAAATTGCAAATGTATTTTTTTTAGATTACAGCACTTATTTTTTGAACAAGTGTTGTACCGAATGTTACAAAGTTAAGGTTATTTTTCATGGGTGTTACTTATTTCCCTAATAAATATAAATGTCATTTGAATTAATTTGGTAGTAAATTTTAAGTCTTATATTATACCAATGTTATTATACTTCTAAGTACCAGTATTCATTTATTCCATGTGCTTTTTTAACATATTATCCGGATAAGAAAGTTAACTAAGATATCTATTGTAATTAAAATTTAAAAACTGTAATTACAATAAAATGAAGATAAAACTAGTAATAGATAAAAAAGCAAACACTAATCAATTATAACAATAGAGTGAAGCAAAGTAAAATGTTGTCAGATTAAGGTTATTCATTAACTACCCCACCCCCGTTCTAAAGGTGTACTGTAATGGATAAAATAAATTTAAACAACAAATCGAGTTATAAGAACATAACAATTGTACAAAGATAAAAGTAACTGATAAATTATTAAAATGTAGTAAAAGGAGATTCAAGTTATTAAAACTGTTGATAACAATATTAATACCTAATTATTTACAGAAAAGGTAAATTAATACAAGAGTACAATGTAGAAATTTGGACTGTAACCATGTCGATCCCAGAAAAATTCTATAATTTTTACATTTCCAATAAATAGGGTTTAATTTTAGCAATTGAAAATATAAATTTTGCCATAATAAAAACGTAGGCGACTCGGCCGTACAAAACATGGTTTCGCTCTTACATTCTTACTTAGTAATGAGATACCGACACAACGTTGTGCTTATTTTAAGGCGAATATGAATGATGATATGTGTGTAGGATTAATGTAGTCTGGTTACTAACTGAGTTAAACTATTCCTCAGAAAGGACAATTTATTAATAGCCCAACAGACAGGGCAACTAAGGGACCTACAGCTTTACGTGGAATCCAAACCACGTAGTGTTGGTCTGATTTACAGCTAACTGACAAATCTGACACTCAGTTCTCTCCCCCTACACAACATCCGAAACCTAATTACCAACCAACATGGACACCACAGAATTCTCTTGTTATGTCCACGTCGATGGAAACAGTTAAGCGGACGCCGTGTCGGTATTAAGAGGACCGAGCATGGAACCTATCACCTACAATCTCCTAAACACTGTCCCCAAGTAGCTGGATTACAGATCTGCGCCACCAGATTCCAACGCTTGTTGAAGCAAAAAATCTAAATTTAAGGTACACATGTGGCATGTTTTTTACCGGAAGACACAAGTATAATAATGGTAACTGTTTATTTTAACGTGGTTGTGACAGATAATTTATATAAGTGTTGAAACGAAATTTTAATTCATTAAAAAGCCGAGACATGAAATGTTCAAGCAGCGAGGAAATTTTTTACTTCTTGGTCAGGTAAGTTTGACCAGCGTAAAAAAGTTTTGTAACTAACAAAATAATTAATGGATCTACCATAAATGTTTTAAAAATTATAGTTTTATTACAATATGGCTTAAAAGTGTAAAATTAGCATTTCATTGCCCTGAGTAAAAACCTTTTTTTAGATATCAGGCTGGACGAAATAGTATTCTGAAAGCATAGTTTTATGGATCATATAATTCTCTACAACTTTTTTATTTAAAGTTGGTTTCAATATATTATAGTTTTTGTATAATTGCTGGTTTTGTATTTTAAAAAAGTAACTATTTTTGTGAAATAATTTAATAATTAAGTCATTAAACATGGTGGTCGTCATTGTTATCCATACAAATTTAAAAAGGATATCAAGATTCTATGAGGTACTGAACTGAGTGCCCCATTGTAGGATTCCAAGATTAAAACTTTTAACTCCAACTGATATGGAATACAGTTGAAGGATCTGTTTGAATGTTTGGGTTGGGCTCGCTCTAGATCCCGTTCCCACGCTACGCAGGTAATTGTCTCGAGGAGACATGAGGGGGGAGTGACGTCACCAAATTACGTCACAAGTCTAATTTCCAAGATGGCCAGTTGAGTCGCATGAATCAGAGGGTAAAGTGTTTATAATGGTTCCTACTAGGTTGCTCTGCCTCCGTTCCGATTTTTACAGTCTTCAATTTTCTGGCTGGGATGGTACTGTCTGGTATAATAGAAGGTCTCTATGGTATTAGTATTACTCAGTTGAGGTTGAGTGTTGATTCACTCCGCCAAATTCAAATTGTACAAGGTGGCACACAAAATGATCCAACATTTGTTTTGGTAGTATTTGTTCCGGTTACCTATTATTACTGTGTTGTAAGTTGGCAAAACTATCAGCTGTTCATGGAGATTAGTTCCCTCTATTTCCGCTTCCGTTATTATTGTTGCAAGATGGCTGGCAAAGGAAGGTTGTCTGTAGATCAACACATAAAGACTGTGTTGTTGTTAATGAAACAAAAAGTGCGGTGCTTACACAAAGACAGGTTCGTGCTCATTTTCAAACTCGCCGGTCACCATCATTTAAAACTACTCGTAGACTTTATGAAAAATTTAATAGTGATGGCTCAGTATTTGAGAGGAAGCGCCAATGGCCTTCCACAGACTGTTGAAGCCGTCAAAGCAGCGTTGGTGGGTGAGGAGTTCAGGCAAGTCGACTAGAAAAGCGACAGCAGATCTTGACATTTTTAGGCGATCTGTGAAGCGAATTTAAAAAAAATTTGCATTTGTATCCATACAAAATTACAGTGTTACCCAAATTAACAATTGACAAAATCATCAACGAATGGTTTTCGCAGAATGGGCTGTTAATCAAGACATATTGATTAACAATGTTTGGTTCTCAGATGAGACACATTTTCAATTAGAAGGTGCTGTTAGTAAACAAAATGAGCGTTTTTGGGCTTTCAAAAATCCACTCGTGCTACATTAAAAAGTGCATCATGCTCCTAGAATTACTGTATGGGCAGCCATCTCAAGCCATGGCCCATACCGTGTTATCTAGACATGCTAGTTATTATGTTATACATCAACCTATCGCAAAAGGGTTTCAATTAGAGAACCAGTGGTTCATGTGTGGAGCCAGACCACACACAGTTAATGTTGTTTTAGACTTTCTGCATCAACATTTCAACCAAAATGTCAATTCAAACCGATTTCCTAATCGTTTTGCATGTGGCCATAACTGGCCCCCAAACAGTTCTGATTTGAATTCGTGTGGTTATTTTCTTTGGGTATTTCTGAAGTATAAAATCTTCTCTAAACATCTTAACACACAGATGGATCTATGAGTGCTAATCATTGAGGCATGTAATGAGATAACCGAGGATATGTGTCGCCGAGTCATCAATAACATAGTCGTTCGTGTTGCAGTTGTCAGACAAGAAGGTTGCCACATTGAACATGTAATGGCCTCAAACTAATGTCCAGCTATGCAGAAGACAATTTATATCAAACTTTACTGTATTGCATTTACAATAAAGTTTCTTTAACAAAACTAAATTTTGGATCATTTCGTAGAAGTACAGGTATATCGTAAAGTGGAATTCCGTTAGCATCCGCATATTGACCTTACCACCACCTAAAATATTGCTAAAAGTTGATCCCAGTACTTGAGTTACTGTTATTCCCAAATTGACACGAAACCTTACAAAGAGATCTGCTCCTTCCACAAAAACTACTGCCTGAAAAAGCGGATGATTTTAGTTCCCTCATTCACCATCGAGTAACGCACCGCTAGTGATGTTCGTATTGTAAATAATGCTTGACAATACGTCATCTGTTACCGTTTATTAATTTCCAATTTTGCTTACATGAATCTGTGGCAAATATAATTTAATCACAATTCAAGATATATATTAAAGTACAGGGTGGGAAAAATATGGAAACGCTTTCACAACTTTTCTATGACTTCACTTGTAAAAGTGAAATCTTGTACATCACCATAGTTACAAAGAACACACTTTTTGAAGCCATTAGCGACATTTCATCTTTTCAGGGGAACGGTCCATGTGGAGTTGGAACGAAAATCTTTAATAAAAGCCTAGGTTGAGTTTGGTATCAAATTAAAGGTCTATTCAATAGAAATTAATTGCCGCAAACCGGACTTCGAATATACTCACAAGAAGATATCAGCCAATCACCATATTCAATTTTATTTTGTAAGGAAAAATAATTTTTTATAAGCAGGATTGTGCGAAAATTATTAAAATATATACCGGTAGATATAAATGTTTAATAAGAAACAAACAATAAATTAATTGTGAGAACGAAACAGAATTTGACTAATGACTTGCAAGGATTAATCTAAATATACCAATATACAGGTTTAAGGTGAAAACCTTTCTCTACAATCAAATAATGTCAAATTTTACTATTTATTAGTATTACTTGGTACAATTAAATCACAGATTATGTTTAGAGGTGGATTATTATTACTCTATTTTTAATTTTCTGTAAATAAAAGCCTCTTGAAACATACAAATTACCAGAGTGTTTTTAAATGTCATTTGTATGTTTTATGAATCTGTGTGACCAACAATTCATGTTAACAATATTTTGATAATGACATCATGAATGTCACTTCAATAAATTTAAACAAATACTTAAAATAATCTTTACTAGTGAAGTTGAGATAGAGTTGATATTGGTTATTTTATATATTCAAGTTATTAAATTTTCAATAAAAGTCAATAAATTTTAATTTCAACTAGGCCTTTCGCCAGCATCATCAGGCAACACAACTGTATTTATTTGTAAACAAACAAGACAATAATTAGTTGGGAAAACAGATGTAAATAATTTAAAGAATATTAGTATAAATATATTGTAAATAATGTATAATATATTCACGATTAGTAGATTCAGGTTGCGCATATAGTATACGATCTTTGGGCACACCTTTTTATCAATGGCTTGACGTTTTAGTTCATTAGTAAACCGTTTCAGAAGTACTTTTTATGATTTTCTTAACAGGGCTGTAGTGTTAATTGGAGCAGTGAGGAATATATTAACACTATACTCAGATAACCTTTATGCAAACAAGTTAGATTCTGACAGGACAGTAATAAATGAAATTTGGAAAGGTCAAATGTATATCAAATACTTAATTTTACAATAAATTCAATATTTAACGACAATTATAGGGCAGGTGTAAATTGTGTATGGATTTTGTTGAATGTTAACCATTGAAATTTATAAATACAGATGGATGCATTACAACTAAAAATTAATTGAAATTCGTATAGATTTTATATTTTGGCTTTCTATAGAATTCATAATTTTAGGAAGTAAAGAACGTTTTTAAATGAGTTAAATGGTTATGTTAATCATGGAAATAATCCACGATTAAAGAGAATAGTTCTGTGCACTGGTGATATTGATTTAAATATTTTGGATATCAATAATATTGTAGATGATTGAAAATACAAAGAAATTTTAGCATAATAATAACGTAAGCGACTCGGCCGTACAAAATATGGTTTCATTCCAACGCTCGTTGAAACAAGTAAAATAAATTTAAGGTACTCATGTGGCATATAGTTTTTTTTACAGTATGAAACGAGTATTATAATGGTCACTGTTTATTATAACATGGTTGAGACAACTAATTTATATAAGCGCTAAAATGAAAACCTCATTTTAATTACAAACCTGCAACATGAAATTTTTGAGCAGCTAGGAAATTTTTATTTCTTGGTCAGGTAAGTTTGACCTGCATAAACAAGTTTTGTAACTAACCAAAGTAATTAATAAATCGTGCGTGTAAATCAAATTGGTTAATTTACAGCCTCTAAGAGTAGACTTACAGATTTCTCTAGATTTTGAAACTTTTTTATCTAAGATAACAAACTGATTTCAATAGGAATATTTTTAATTTAATTTTAATAATCTATTTATACAAAATCCATTTACCACTTATCACAATTACTCCAAAACTATACGTCCGATTAACTTGAAAATTTTTACATAGGTTTATCTTGGCCTTTAGAGGCTTACTAAGGAGGATTTTCTTCTCCGGACTCCGTCCCACTGGCCTCCAAAATTTCCATGGTCTTCTTATGGAGGTATATTAATTGATTGATTTATTTGATATACAGCTGTTAAATAAAAAAAGTTGAAATAAAATTGAGGTAGGACAAACTTTTAAAACTAAACATAATTGAGCAAAGAGTAAATTATTCATAACATCAGCTGTTCTAAATTAGATGCTATATTAAATAATTGTTTTTCAAAAACAAAGTATTTAGTTTGATTTACTTTAAGTAATTTTGTAATGTTCTTGAATTGCTGGAATTTTGACTTATATTTTGTTTGCAAGTCTTCAAACTCAATATTATGACCGACGAAGCGGGCGAGTTCAGCTAGTATATATATATATATATATATATATATTTCTTGACTCTTCTAGTACAAAAGATGTGACCAACACAACAGCAACTCATATACTGAACCAACAGACAAATCTTTTTTCTATTTATAGAATAAAAATTAATCTTTTAATTATTTGATTCATGAAACATAGTTATTAAGTCTGCTATACTGGAAAAATGGAAAACTTGTTGATTATATATGCAAGACTTAAACACTTTTTCCGACTCTAAATACATATTACAACCTATGTAAAATTATTTTAAATAGACTATCATAGTCTAAATTCTGAGTTTTATTGAGGCCACAGATAAATCACTCTAAAATGCCCAACTGTTTTCTCAGGAGGTGAAATCGTTTTTACTTTAACTAAATGAGAAAAGCTCAGTTTGGTAAGCTATGCAAGTCAGCAACTTTTATCAATTCGTGGGAGGATGGCAGGGTTTTTGTGATACCTCTTATGAAAAAAACGCTCGTATTGAATAGCAAGGAGTTTAACTTACTTTTTATAATACTTTCAGTAGCTAAAGCCTCTCTGACATTGAGTAAACGTCAGTCTTTGTTAACTCTTATTTAATAAGCATTACCTGTATACCCCTACGAGACCTGTTAGTACAAATATAAATTTACAAATAGCTTATAATAAATAATACCAGTTTATTAATGAATAAAGTATCCTATTATTGTTTAATTAAAGATTATAGTTCTTTGCGACAGTTCATGAAGTCGGCACTGGTGGCGCAGTGCTGTAACCCAGCTACTTGTGGACAAAGTGTTTGGGAGATTGTAGGCGATATGTTCTATGCTCGGTTCTCTTAATACCGACACGGCGTCCGCTCAATGGTTGTCATCAATATAGACACTACTAGAGAAGTCTGGAATGTCCGTGTTGAATGGTAGTCAAGGTTCGGGTGTTGTGTAGAGAAGAGAACTAAGTGTCAAACTTGTCAGTTAGCTGAAAATCAGACCAACACTACGTGGTTTGGATTCCACGTAAAGCTGTAGGTCCCATAGTTGCCCTGGCTATTGGGCTATTAATAAATACGGTAGTCCTTTCTGAGCTAAGTCGAACTCAGATAGTAACAATGACTACACTCGTTCATCTACACTCATCACACTCATTCATGCCTCATATTCACCCATATCTCTACGATCGGCGTCTTAGAGATGAATAATGAATGAATGAATAATGAATATTTCGCTTAGGTAAGATGTGAAGAAAATGTTGAGCACACATCAAGTCTGTACAGCAATAAGTTTAAGTTATACAAAATTTTGATATGTAATCTTTTTGAACATATCACACCTACTCAAAGTACGCCCAGTCCTACGTATATTATCCAACTTTAACTCATAGTGAGATATAGGAGCTTGCTAATCCAAACCATAACACACAGGGAGTACTATGGAAAATATTTACTATGTCACTGGAGGATACACGAATCTTACAGTTGTTTGGTTTCATGTAAATAAGTAATACACAAAGTTATCAAAATACGATAATAAATAATACATACATACATTAATTACCAACTTTTCTTAGATAACACTCTCATCTGATATTATGAATATAATATTTTATTAAACTGGAATCCAATCCAAAGATATATTGAAATATAACAGTGTTATGGTTTTATGAAAGTTAAATTTAAATAAGCTCTATTTATCCTATTGAAATTTTTCTTATTTTATTTGATTTTCTTTAACAACTGATGATGGTTTAATAAATAAAATAACTCGGTTGGTTTATCATTGGGATTTTAAGAGCCTTTGCAGTAGACCTCTACAGTTGGATGTGAATTACACCTACGTCCAATTATATATTAAATAAAATAAAAACCTAAAAAAGCTGTAAAAAATCAATAAATATAACACAATTAAGCTTACAAGAAATTCAACGATTTATTTACTCATAAATTAAAGGAAAAACTGAAACAAGCAACAACTAAAATACAGATGAACTAAAGAAAAGGAAAAAAAAATAGTTTCCGTTTGAAAACAGTAATGAACAATTAATTGGAAAACGTTAAATCCAAAATAATGTTTTATTTTTTAGAAATCTTTAATTTTATATGCAGCATGACATAACTAAGTTTGATGTTAAAAAATGTTATACCTAACCCCATTTTCATAGTAAAAAATGGGTTTTCGTCTGCAATTTAAAAACCACCAAAGATCTGATAAATACTATAGATAAAATTGATTTTATTTTTAAAGTCTTTTAATTTGACATGCTTCATGGCATAGAGTCCTATTTAAACATTTTTACTGAGAGTAATTTTTCTTCATCAACATTTTTTACAATTTTGAAGATAGAGAGATAAGTGCTCAGTTGTATTGTTAATTGAAGGGACATTTCATTGGCAGTACTGGATTAAAATGTACTTGTGATGTACTGAAGAGATACAGTAACATCAACTTAAAAAAAACAAAATTGTTTGTATTTTGGGCCATCCTGCCCCTAGGGGTTAGGTTAGACTACTATGAAAATTTGTATTTAAAAATAATAAGGCTTTAACCCTTTCAGGAGTGCAGGGTATAACCGTCTAAATAGTATTGACGTTCAAGAACGTCATTTTATAGTTAGCGGTAAAAATAGTAACGACGTTCCGGAACGTCATTTTGTTTAATAGTTGGTTTAATTAATTATAAAGTATCTTTTTACTGTTTACCACTTATAATAACAGTTAAACATCATTGTTATTGATTGTACAGTATATAATTCTAAAGTACAGAAAATATGCAATTTCAATGCAGTGTGAAATCATTTAGCGAACTAAAGTTGGCAGGACGACTTGTGGCGGGAGATGGTTTTGGCGGGAGATCGCAGTTCCTCAGTCACTGTCAGTCCGTTGTTATTAGTGCTTCACACTCATTGCAAGTGCCGCTTACATTCACTATATCTCTAATAATTATTGTTTTGTAAATAAGTTTATGTGTATGTATATATTGATTGATATTGCTTGCCTGAACTCTCATAACATATTTGTAATAAAAAGCAATAAGAAAATGGGATTTTTAGAATTCAGACTCAATCTAATCCGCCAATTACTAGAAAGCCATCATATAGAAAGAGAAACGAGATCAATCGCAGCCGTGCCGACAGCAGTTAACATGGCAGCGAAGCTCAAGGACAAACATCCACTGCGCCTCACCGGCAGACACTTCCCCCAACCCCTTCCGACACCTGAAGGTCAAACACGTAAAGCACAAAAACGTTGCTATGTGTGTTTACATTACATACATACAGGAAAAAGAAGCGTAAAGACACAACTTATGAGTGTAAAGATTGTAACATTGCCCTTTGTGTATATCCGTGTTTCAAAGACTTCCATACACAAAAAGTGTATTAAACACAATTTATAGCCATAATTTACTTAAAAATGTCATTATATTTACTCTATATACTCAAAAATAACAAATGTACTAAATTATACAAATAATTTTTTTACTATTTTTGACTTGATGTTTAGCCATACCCCATACTCCTTTAATCACTAGAAAAAGTGACGTTCCAGAACGTCAATACTCCTTAAAGGGTTAAAAACCTTTAAAAATAGGTGTAACACGACCTATGTTCCTATTTGAAAATTTTTCAAAAACTACCTTTATGCCCTTTTTGGGATTCTCTGGGATACAAATATTTTTACTTAATTCTTTGGGGTAAAACATAAGGGGTTTCAGTTGAAACAAATTATGCAGCTCAGTTCATTTAGCTGCAATAGACACTGCACTGGTGGTCTGAAAACACTGTTGTACAATTGAATGTCTAATGTACATTTACGAAAAAATAAAATAGTGTACTGTAGGACTATAAAGAGGCTTCTTATATTTACAAACACTACACTGCGAATATAATGTACCAGGTTGTTCCTGTTTACATATTATTGTATCATGATCGTGTCACTCTCTTAGATAAATTGTTATTCAAAGTTCAGTAGGAATGCACAATTTTGTTTAAAATTTTAAAATAACAGACCAAATAATTCACGCAGTAGAAATATTTTTTTAAAATCAATCCATCATTTATAAAACTTCAGAAGGTGATTACAAGAAATGGTTTAAACTAATCTGATATAAATATGCATAACATAAAAGCAAATTTTTTTATTTTGTAAGCATTAGTGAACCAAACATGATTATGGTTGTTAAGTTTAAAATAATTCCTATTGGCAAATTACATTAGCCCATTAATTAATGCATAGTGATTGACTCTCTTCTTGTGTGGGATTTTGTAGATTTCAATATATATCTTGAATTTGTAATTGAATTGTATTTGCTACAAATTGGTGCAAGCAATTGGAAATTAATAAACGGTAGCAGATGACATATTGTTGAGCGTTATTTCAGTGAGCACAGAATAACATAAAGAGGCAATAGGCCTGCCGTGATTGAAGCCGGCCTGTCTAGCTAAGATGGCGGTAAAGAGGAATGAGTCACCCTAGTACCACGTGCTTCTGGCCTACATTCTTATAACGACAGAAGATATAAATCATCGCTGATGCTCTATTGCGATTGTTTGAATTGCTTGTTTTCTATTGTGTGTTAATTTTATTCATAGTAATTAGGTTTTATTAGTGAATATATTCCATATAGTGTCTGTAGTATGTAAATTTTATATTTAAAATGCCTTCTTTTGTAATATATCATTTTCAATTAACTGTATATAGTTTATTAGTATTTATATATTCATACAGTAGCTATTTTGTGTGCTGCGTGTGCCCTCTTGTACTCTGTATGGCTGTCATAATAAATCTAAAAAATATTCTGAAGGAATCACTTTTCACAGCCAGCTAAATTTTATGTACTGCTTGTCATATTCCATTTCATTAACAATTGTTCTTTTAAAATGCTTAAGTTTGTTTTGATTAAAACTTTAGGCACAATATGCTTAATATGTTATTTATTTAGCATAAAATATTAAATCGGCAATAAGTCTGTATCGCTAAAAAATTAATCTATCATAATTACAGTTTTTTTCTATCAGTACAGTTAGTTTTTATACATAACATGATTGTTTTATATGGTAATACTGGACAATAAAAACAGTAAATTAGGCCAGTAGGTTTATTATTATACTTTCAAATAATAAAGTATTATTTGAAATAATTTTCTATTGCGAACCGTAACCTATAAAATGGTTATATATTTTTGATATAGTATTTTATCGTGCCTGATTGTAATACATACAAGGTGTAACAAAACTTTCTATACCTCATTTCTACTCCTTACAATTTCATGTTTACTCAAATATTAAATTAAGTGTAAATGTTGATTTTTATATTGTTGCAAAGTAAATATTTCTGTGCATATGAAAGGGATTTATTTGATATGTTATTGTTAAGAAGGAAGAGTTTCTTAAGTAGCATAGGAATGACCAGAGAGATTAACTGTTTTTTTATTTAAATACATTAAATATGAAAATAATTATTAACATCAGATTTATGATTGATTAGCCTAATACTCAAGTTATATTACAAAATGACCTTAAGGCAATATATGTATTGTTCACGTCAAAAAAATACATATTATCTTTACAGATTTATCTTGTCACGAATAAATATGTTGCCAATATAAAATTACTACTGTTATACTGTATCTTTTTCTCAAATGTTATTACATCTGAGTTATTAATTAATCTTTTAGGATTAATTATTGACTTCTACTGTACTTTGAAATAATTTGTGAGTTAGATATAAACAAACGAATATAAAACTGTATTCTGCAACGGTATACAATATTTCACAACAATGTAGTATTTTTTAAATGAGCACTATCATAAGTAATACTACCAAAATGAGCAAGTTTACTCTAAAAATAATACAATAATAATGCTCATGCGTAATGTGAATTGTGTAGCCTATTGATAGGAAACAGCTGTTTGTCTGACGATACGTAAATTGATTTCAATCGGCGGCACAGATGTACCATGTTCCTCACAGCGAGCATAATCTTCTCAGACCACCGTCTTAAACTGAAAATTATGAGAAAACTATCCATGCCAGAAAGGAATAATTTTAATAAAATTATGGTTCAACTCATTATCTACAACTTTCTTGCTAATGAAACATCTGACAAAATAATTTTAAATGTTGATTTTAAAATTATTTTGTCAATTATTATGTCAAAATACAACAGTAGTTGTCAGAAAACAGCAGCTAACGTGACAAACAATTTGCTGCATCATCATGGAGAGCCAACGCATAAGTCCTGCTAACTACTGCTTTGTCCTTGGTTTATTCCACCACTGAATATTATGTTCCAGTGCGGCTAAACGGTACACGTGTACAAGACTTTGATATACCACTAAATTTGGCGATGAGGGCTATCAGCGGTTGTGTCATTGCAACCAGCTCCTCTGACGTGCTGTTTGTGCAAAGTGACGTTTGTGCATATGGGTTACCCACACACCTCACATACAAAATTATAGCAATCCCCATACAAGTACAGTAGAACTGACATAATAATCAATAAAATTTTTAATTTTAAAGATGTGATGTATAATTGGATGAACATCCAAAAGTCATGATGGTATTCTACTGTACTTGTTAAATGTTGAAAATTTCAAGTCACGATTTAAGAAACAAAAAAATAGGTTTACTTTAAAATTAATTATGACTATGATTAAAAATGATTTCCGTTTTATTGTTTGGCTCATTATGATCCCAAAACTTATCTAGAATAAGTATGTTACATTTAAAATTTTTTAATCGTGTGTAAGTAAATCAAAGGACGGTGTATTTGAATCAGCGACACTGTATTGAACGGAGTCAGCGGGGGTGATCCGTCCTTTCTAAGTCTATCTAAAATGGCGGGCCTGGCTTCACTGCACTTACACACTGCTAAAGGGGACTTCCTCTTTATGTTGTTCTATGCTCGTTGCGTTATTTACAATAAGCACATCGAACATCACAAGCGCTGCGTTACTCTAAGGAGCATAAGGGAACTAAATATCAGCCGCCTTTTCAGCCAGTAGTGGGGGGAGAAAATCTTTCTGTAAGATTTCACGTTAATTTGAGAATAACAATAATAGTCAACAGTAGTGTGGTTTACATATGCTTACGGAGCTCCAACAATCCTACAATATGAATTTGGCAGTCAGTCAACACTCAAACTTAGATCAGCCAAGATCTGAACCACTAACCTTTGGTATATTTTCACCATAAGACATTTTTTAATCACTTTCTCCTACTTTGGATTAAGATGTTAAGTCTCCTAGTTTAATACTGAGCTTTTAGGCGCCCTACGCGGCCGCGTACTTTGCTTACCCCTTAAACCTGCCCTAGATACTTGAATAGTTTATTACTGTATGTGACATCAATGAAACTGTAGCAATTAAATCATATGCCTTTAACACAGTTGTTCAATAGTACAAAGACGTCCAATCTTATCATATTAGAGTGTGTATTTTAATAAAAAGTTAAATTTCATAACGTAGTGATGACAGTAATAGTACTATTTTCATAGTAATGATATTAATGTATTTCTGCTGACAATAGTTTTGATACATCACTTTACCATGTTTATGGTTTTTCTTTTCAATTAACATCAACTTTACTATTAATTTCCCTAATATTTATTTTATTTAAACATGTACATGATAAATAAAGTTGTAAGTTAGTTTCCTCAATGTTTGCTGAATAAAAATTTGGGAAATTTGTCTTTACCCAGCAAATTACTGACTGACTAGTTATTGTTGTTGCTTTTATTGAATTTGACTACTTATATCATAGAAACAATAAGGTTTATCAAAAAAGTGCAAAGAATAAAAACAAATAAAATTATGCATTTTACCTAATAACACCATAAAAAAATAGGAGTTCTCATTAGAAATTTTAAAGTTGGTCGCCATATTGGAAAATGGCGGTTGAATATATGTTTTAATTTCACTTTTTTATCGTCTTAAAAATATTGGTGAAGTATCCCATTTAAAGTTTGCTGTAAATTCAGTAGTTTCTGAGATCCCACAGGTGGTCAAGTTAACATGGTTTTGTTGTTTTTATTGAACATGTGGCTGCTTATATCTAGGAAATAATAAGGTTTATAAAAAGAGTGCAAAGAATAAAAACGTCACAAAATTTTGCATTTTACCTAATACAGTGGAGTCCCGGTAATCTGAAATAATTGGGACCGAACCCATTTCAGATTACCGAATTTTTCGGATTAAACAAATTTTCCTAAAACACTCTTTTAATAAAAAATAACATAAATGATATGCCTAACATTAAGTACATTACTTCAGTTTTTTGCGTAATAAGAGCCTATGATGATAAGAAGGGAATAATGAACCCTTTAATCAAACACTAAATTAATCTGAGACTTATGATAAAACTCAGTTTTTCAAGACAAAAAGTTAGTCACTGGCGGAAATTGATCCCAGGCCCAGCGCTACTTGACGCTGTTGTATTCCAGTAGTCCACTTTATCACCAGACAGAAGTCGTGTGCATATTTCTGGCGTTCTCACGCTACCTCAGACAGCACTGTACCCCAATTCCCACTGTTAGTCTCTTATCAAAATTTCGAACTCGTGTGTTTACATATCTCAGTTTTGTTATAACACAGACAGACGATGCGGCTGTCTTGATCTCACAATGGGATACGTCTTGATCTACGAGCAACACCCCAACGCGACCCCAGTAGATACCACGTTTTAGAGACGCTGCCGTAATTTAGTTTTGAGGGAAAGGAATTCTTTCAAACCAAAGTAACAATTGAAAAGTTAATTTACAGTTAAGTACATAAAATAATATCGTTTTGTCATTTTTAGATTTATAACTTGTGGTTCTTATAGAAACTGCATTTTTATTTTTCAAAAGTTTTTGCCAATTTCTGTTTCGGATTACCGAAGTTCAGATTAACAGGACTCTAACTGTAAAACCATAAAAAAAATAGGAGTTCTCACTAGAAATTGTAAACTTGGACACCATTTGGAAAATAGTGGTTGAATATTAAAGTTTTGATTTCAATTTTGCTGTAAATTCGGTAGTTTTTGAGATCCCAATGGTGGCCCAGTTAAAATGGACCACCTTTAACTGAGTTGTCCAAGTATTTTAAAGTTGAAATACTCGGACAAACTTTAGGAGGTTGTTCCTGGGGTCAAAACAAACAAAAAAGTTCTTATATGTCCTAATGTGCTCAGTTTTCTGTCTGTCTGTGTTTTTACATTATAATTTTTTTTCTCAGCAACCGCAAAAGACAGAGTGTTGAGATTTGGCACATATGCTATACTAGTAATATTCTATTACAGAAACAAATTTAAAAAAAATTATTGGCGAATTTCAAAATGGCGGCTAGTTAAAAACTTTGACGTTAAATTCCATAAAAACTACACCCCGTATAAAAAACCACAAAGATAACAAGCTGTAGGATATTTAATTATAAAACTAACGATACCTTAGTTATTGAAAACAAATAAGAAACGCATAATTTGCAGTATTTTCTTTAATCTAGTTACACTTGAAGAACAAAACTTCAAGTGTAACTAGATTAAAGAAAATACCACAAATTATACATTTCTTATTTGTTTTAAATACAGTATCGTT
This sequence comes from Stictocephala bisonia, assembly GCA_035578905.1. NCBI lineage: Eukaryota > Metazoa > Arthropoda > Insecta > Hemiptera > Membracidae > Stictocephala > Stictocephala bisonia. The sequence goes on along the minus strand of JAQJVL010002660.1, from coordinate 29,198 downwards.
AGTTTTATAATAAAATGTTCTACAACTTATCACTTTAGTGTTTTTTTTATATTGTATGTAGTTTTTATGGAATTTAACGTCAAAGTTTTTAACTAGCCGCCACTTTGAAATTTCCGGGCAAATTCTTTTTAAAATTTTTCCTGTAATGGAATATTAAATAGTATAGCTTATGTGCCAAATGTCAACACTCTGTCTTTTACGGTTGCTGAGGAAAAAATTATAATGTAGAAAACACAGACTGACAGAAAACTGCACATTAGGAAATATGTTTATACAAGCTTTTTTTTACTCCAGGATCAACCTCCTGAAGTTTGTCCAATTATTTTAGTTACATCCTGTACATATATATAATTTGTAACTAAAATCATATGGTGTGTTGTCAGCTACCATTTGTTAATTTTAAAGATGTGATGTATAATTGGATGAACATCCAAAAGTCATGATGGTATTCTACTGTACTTGTAATTATATAATGAAGCTGTAAGCCTTTGATTTTGCACTCTTAAACTTCAAGATGCTAGAGAACAGAGAACAGCCTTATATTCTTCATGACATACAGGCTAGTTGTATGAGGTAGCACCTCAGCGTCAAATTTCAACAGGGGTCTAATGATACAAAAGAGAGCACTGTGTATCAGAATAATACACAAAAATCATATAATGAGCACTGCGAATAAATTTTTATTTTAAAAAAATTGTAACTTTTCCCAGTAGCTATATTTTTGAAATTTGCAAGTTTTACTTAAAACAAAAAATGTTATTTACTTATAAATATGAAAATAGACACAATGCCAGAAGGAAATGGTCATTTACGCAACCCACAATTACTCAATGATGGAAAATTCAGTTGCTTACATATCATGTAAACTTATGAATAAAATCTTTAAAATAAATGTAAACATACTAAACACGGTTGATAAATTATTTCTCTAAAAAGTTTAAAAAAACCCATAGTAAGTAAGTCCTATTACTCTATTAATGAATTTTTTCAAAATGACTTCTATTTAATTACTTAGTTATTAATAATTTATTATACTTTGTTTTAGTAGCTAAGAAAATGACTTTTCTCATGTACATTTAACCCTTTCAGTGCTGTGCCCTTTACATAAATTGCCGGGCTGTTTTTCATAAATTTATAAGGGTTTGGGAAAACCGTTGTGGAAAAGAACTATATACCCTATATGCATAATTTTTGTTTTAATTTGTAGAACATGAAATTCTCTACAAGATAGATACAGTAATAGGGCAATTTATAAAGAGTAAATAATAATTAAAAAATAATAATAAAAAGTAAAAAATAAAATAAAAAAACTAAGTTTGAACTGAATTTTCATATGTATAAAAACGTTTACCTTTTTTTATTGATACCATGTAAAAGACCAATAAAAAACATACAAAATTCATACATAACATTAATTTATAGTTTGATATTTGACTTGATTGAGCAATAAAAACAGAATTCATTGTAAAGTCATTTTTCATCACATTTCTGTAACTTGGTAGAAAAAACGTTTTAAAAAAACTATGTATCCTAAATTCATAAATCTTTTTTTACATTGTAGAACATAAAATTCTATACAAAATACATTGGTAATCAGACAATTTGTGAAAGGAATACAATTGAAAAATTTAGTAATAATCGAAAGTAAAAATAAAATAAAAAAAACTATCACCAAATAAACAATCACAACAAACTTATATCCTTTGATATAATAATGACTATCACAAATTATAAGTTTCAAAATAGCAAAGTAAAACTGTATTACAAATTACTTTTAGTAACAACAGACATAACACTGTCAAACATAACCAAAAAAACTGAATAATATTCGTGTATTCTACTGACTGCCTTCTGAATCAACCCCAGCTGACAAATGTCATTGTTATCTTTTATCTCGATTACCAATTCAAAGGCGTAAAAGAAAGAAATACGAAAATGATACCAATGGAAAGATCGATTCATTCGGATATGGTGGATCTTTATTCAAGTCGATCGAGTACATACTATATGAAATATTACGAAAATATGGATCGTCGACTAGGTAAATTTGAAACCAACCTACTCAGTCCATGTTCAGGTGGGAGGGTCTTAAATGACCTACACATGTGTTGAGTGTAATATACAAGCACCTATTATTTTGATCAACTTTAACTATTTTTTTATTTATTGTTATTAATTAAACATTTTACTACAGTATATGAATAATACATGCCTAAGAAATTGTTCTATACGAATATCACAGATAAGGAATGTGTTGTGCATATAAACAATGAATGATGCAGGTTATGGTAAACACTATGATTAATATTCTATAAAAATGTTTTTATTAATTATATTAAAGTAACATTTTAAAAAATACCTAAATTAAGCAAAACCGCTTATCTTAATGATCTATCATCAAATCCATGAACACCAAACATCTGTTTTAACATATGATTACAAAATAAGATGAAATCAGTAGGAACATCTTCATCTTCAAAACTCTGTTCATAAGCAGGATGTTTGTTACTTCTATTTCTTGGCTCAAATGATGGATCAAACTGCACATTGGCTGGAAGGAAATGTAATAGGCTTGGAGGCATTTTGTTTTCATTAATTTTCAGCTTCTTTGAATGTCTTTCACTCCTACAATCTGGTGAAGCCGATCTCCGAGAAGACGAAGATTCATTATCAGAGTCTTCAGGAACTGAAATAAAAATGTTGTTAATTATAAATACTGTCATCAAAATTCTAAATAATGTGCAATGAAGATTTTAAGTAAGTACACAGCCTGGAGGTGTATTACATCAAGAAAGCAGTTATAGTTGCTACATTTCAACACTTTTGACTTCACACATTTGTAATGGTAATTCTGATTAGCAATGTTTTGATAGCTAATTACTCCACGCCCACCCAAACATGTACAGTAGTATTCAGTAGTGGTGTGCAAGAAGTAATTTTTGAGTTAGAGTCGATTGGTATTTTTTTGAGTATCAAGTATTTTCAGAAGGATTTCCTGTTCACCCAGGATATATGTAAAAGGAAGACCATCCTAAGCCTAAACTGAACACAATAATTTTGATTTGTTGTTTGTAACTGTAACATTTTTATGAATAAAACTTTTTACTCCTTGCTTTCCTACATTTTATGTAGCATAGTTTTGTTTAACCTATTTCCTTAACTCATAACTGATATGATGTAAGAAAGTATTTTATTAATTGAAACAACGTGTATTATGACGATTTCATCTGTTCACTCATATCACAGATCAGATTTTCTATGCAAGCCAATTATACTGTTTCACAGCCGGCCGATATGTTTATCTGGTGGTTCCGTTCAAAGTGTACCGCAAAAACGTACAGTAGGGAAGCTTGTTGGCAAAAGCTGCATCCAACCAAACTGATGCTAAAATTGAAGAGTAAACGCCAAATGCAGTCAGTTACTTTCAGAATTACCTCCTTTCAAAAAAAAAAAAAAATAAATTGTTGTCTACACACCATAAAAAGTGGATCTGTGGGTATTTAATTCAGTAATAACAAGGTTACAATAAACCGGAAATAATCTGTGAATTATATAGTAAAATTTGAAAATCTGGATGACAAAGTAGTTCAATTGATTGATAATAACAAATCAGGTTTACTAAAAATAAATTTTAAAGTCGCTTAGGATGAATTAGTTTTTTAATTATGATCGGTAATGAAATGTTTGCAACTTGAAACTACTTCGATACTGATAGCAAATATATAATTATTTCATAACGAGAAATTTATGAAAACCTAGGATATTCAAATGAAAACCATAGATGTAGTTGGTTATTAGGTTTAGCCGATATTGGCGATGAGATGCAGTCTGAAATATAAGCAAAGTACCAACTAGTGATATAGTGGAAAGTTGTGGGCAGCTAAATTATATATAAACTTAAGAATTAAAAACGATACATTTGATAAGGCTTCAGAGCAATAAAAATTACATTCGTTGTATTTTGTTCAGAAAAAGTTTTCCAACAACATCTTTAGGAACAAGTGAGGGAGTAACTTGGATTGATCGTTTTGCATTTTACATCGACGTCCGTAGTAGTAACAGGGAACCGTTCAGTGAGTTTACGAATCAAAATTATCGTATTTTACAACTTTTTACACTCCAACTGTGCTATTGTTTAACCTAGTCAGGAAACTGTTCAACAATTTAACAGAAAAAAACATCGTATCCGCAAATGTTACACAGTTTTGGCATTCTAAGGTGTTTATGGAATAATAATTAATAGACGTTCGTCACGGATATAAATATATCTATTTTTTATTCATCGGAAAATAAATCAATAATGCTGTGTCACATGCTACTAGAACGCCATTACCATATTTTATATATGATACGGTATTTTCTTATGTCAAATCATTGGACAATTCCCTGCTCGGATTAAAAAACAAAATATACTTCAATTGACTCGCGAGAAATACTGTGTACGATAATTTCAGTTCCGAAAAGGAGCTGAACACTTTCTTGCATGTACAACACAATCAAGATGGACTTTCGCCTAGAGTAGAAAAGATGGGAAGTTTGGTTTCCTGGATCCTTTTGATTCGGCGATATAAAACTTCTGACAAACAACCACTAAGAAAAACTGTGCTTCCACCAACTCAAAGTTTTAAGTAAAATGTTAATTCACAAATGATTATTCTACAAGTAATGAGAAAATAATTTAATCTTAATAACTCGCTAGTGTAGGAAACCAGGACCTGAAATAACTATTGACACTAGTGAAAGTACAACACAAATTTATTTTCACAGCATATAATCTTGACAGTCCCTTCCAAAATATTACAATTATCTTATCCTATTTTAAAACTAAACACCTCCTTTAATATACCCTTCTCATCCAACAATAGACAAAACAAATTATTCGTTTTAGAAATCTTCAATCAAAAATTACTATTAACATTGGCTTCAATAAACAGTACGGCAAACCACTAAATTCAAGAAATATTATTTTACAACAAGTGTCAGCAAACTCCTATACTATTAAAATCACAATCCTCTAAATAATGATATAAACGTCACATTAAGAATCCAACTAAAGTATTATATATGCAATAAAAAGTCATACTCAAGAAATAATCAATCAATTAATTTTAATCAAAATTAACAATCAAACAATAATATTCCGACTTTATCAACTATGACGTCCTAACCAAATTATCCTACAATTCAAGTTACTTTATTTTACAAATACCTTCAAGTGACAAGTTAAATACAGGGTGTCCCACCAAGAGGTTTAAATGTTTGATTTACTACTGCTTGTCCATTTTTTTATTACTGCATTGATCACTTTGAAACTTTGCGCACTCTTTTGCACGCGTATTAAAAGTAACCTGTGAAAAATTCATCATTTTTTTACGGAGGCAGGATGGCAACTTGGTGGTATTCCTCAATAAGCCCACACACAATACTTTACTTTTGTTCAATAGGAAAAGCCATTACGCAAACTTCAATATGAGTGAAAACTTCACTACAATAAATTTGGTTTATATTTAAATTGCTCAAGCAATAGCGGTAAGAAAATCAGCTGTTTAACAATATCAGCTGTTTGTAACAATGGCCACAATATCTGCAGTAATAAATAAAACATTTAAACCTCTTCGTGGGACAATCTGTATATTCAAATGGCCCTAGTTACTATTACTTTATTCTTCCCAAGAATTATCCAACATTAACGGTTAATATATCCAATGCAATAATTATTTCTTTACTATATATATCACCTCAAACAAACAACACTTATACAGACTATGATCAATTACATGGATTTATGTATATATATAAATTAAATTAACATTTTTAACACATTAAATTATACAAGATTCAATTCCCTCAATCAGTGAATTATATTTTTATTGTTTTAGGTTAGGTTAAAGGGCACTAGGCCAGGAATTAGTATACTGGAGAGATAGGACATCAGCAAACTTACCTTAGTCGTAGCGTAGTTGGTTCAATCCCAGCTTCATGTGCTAAAGGTTCTCAGTTCGATCCCAATCAGAGTCAATACATTTTGAGAAGGATCAGCTGATAACCACCAGCTGTTCATTTGTCATTGGGCTAATAATTAATGACACTTTCTAAGGAATAGTCGGCCTTAGTTTGTAACAATGACTACATTCGCTCATATACACTCATCACATTCATTCGAAATCCATATTCGCCCATATCTTGACGATCGGCGTCTTATGAATAAATAAAAATAAAAAATAAATAAAATTAGAAGACAAGTTCACTAACACCAGAGTCGTAGTAACATACACAAAATAAACACATAATCTCACAAATGTTCAATGCCACTGGCATTTTCTTCAGGTGAGTAGAGAGAGAGAGATTGACATGGCTTCCACTATTGCTGGGTAGGTGGCTGTGGTGGGGGTGTTTAGTGGTGGGGGTTGTACATCCATAGAGCAACACTCAGGTAAAGTTGCAGTATTTCAGTTAGTATGTATATGAAGTTTGCTGATAGGGAAGGGGTTGAGGGGAAGTGGTCTATCTTATGTTCAGATTACGTGGGTCACGGGATTTTGTTATCCATTGGTGTGCTAATTCCATCCTTCGGAGTTGGGAACTATTGGCATTGGAAGGAAGGGATCTGATTACTTTAGTGGTGTAACACTGATCAAAATTTTTGTTATGGAAAAGAGTATGGGCGGAGACAGGTTTTTCAGGATTTTGGACTTTTCAATCATGTCTATGGCCATTCAAGCGTTTTCGAAGGGTTTCACTGGTAAAGCCGATTTTTATTATTTAAAATTACGATTATTACTAGCTCCTTATATGAGTAATGTACAGCCTGTTGGCTTACGCTTTGGTGTAGGTCAAACATATATTGAACGCCTTTATTAAATTGTTTCATCCACCAGTTTATACATTCATTCCCCTTAAACCCTGGAGGTGTTAAACCAATTTTGACATAACCCTGGAACTCTATGTCTCCAGCAGGTATTGGGTGTCAATGGGCCATAGTGGATTCAGCTTCCGCTCGTCCCTCAGGGTCAGGTGGGCTGTTTGAGTCTGGAATCAGTCGCAGTCTCTTGGGGTGGGTGGAGTTGCTCACAGTCCCTTGGGGTGGTTGGAGTCGCTCGCAGTCCCTTAGGGTGGTAGGAGTCGCTTGCAGTCCCTTGGGGTGGTTGGAGTCGCTCACAGTCTCTCGAGTTGACTTCTTTGGCCCTCAGGAAAGGCTACTAGTCTACTTGTCTCTCAGGCTCAGGTTGGCCGCTCGTGAAGTCCTCCGGGGATCGATCTCGCAGGGGGTTGGACCGTGGCTCCAAGTCCTCCTCCTAGCTCGTCCCGTGTTTGCTCTGCAGGGCAGGTTGATAAAGCTTAGGTAGTTGGACTTCCAGGTGCTGGTCCTCCCTCTCGGCCTATTTCCCGAAGTCCTATCACTTCCAGATCTCTCCTCAGACTCCCGTTTCTTCCCAACTCTTTCCCTAAAATCTCATTCCCCCTGCAACTCACTGGACACGCCTCCAATGTCGGAAAACGCCAATTACTATAGGTGGTCCTTTTACTGATCATCCTATAGGCCTGATTGTTTCGTGATGGGCGGGACTGTCTCCTTCCTGGAGCTTCTGCTGATTCTTCGCCGCATCAGCATTCATCGGCATACGTTTTGGAGAGTTTAAATTTTCTTATTCTGATTAGCATGTGTACAGTGCTGACCCTGCTTCCTTGCTTTCTGAGTTAATGCTCTCAGGATGTTCTACTAAAATTCTACCTACTCCACTTCCTGTACCATATTTCCTGTTGTAATTAAACATCTTTCTAATTCTTACTGTACATTTTTTTTTATTCCAAATTTAATTATAAATGTTTGTAATAATGATCTTCTGCTTGGCCATATAATGTTTTAGTTAAGTAAACCTCAAAGGTTTACAGCGATATTACTGATATGAACAAAAATAGGCACAGCGTACAGACTATTAGATTTGTGTCGGTAACAGATCTTTTTGAGCATCTTGATTCGGATCTCAGCACTTTTGTTTTAATCACGCTATTTTAGGTTAGGTTACAAGTGACTAGTAGACTCGGTCAACCAACATGTGTGATCGCTACCAGTTCTGTTGTTCACTTTGAATTGAACTAGTTCAAATCATAATGAATGAACTCATTCACTACATTGACTAGTTCGTTTGACTGTCGTCGTGTACTACCGATTCTTGGTGTATTGTTTAGTTCATAATTACGCATACCTAACTGATAACGTATGATTAAAGGTAAAATAAAACACAAGGAAGCGTACAGTTTTGATTCACAACTTATAAAACTGTTTACTCTTAAAACTAAATTAAAATGTAAATCTAATATTTTGTGAAATACAACTACTCGATTAAACTTTGAGTAGTTTCGGAAGCTTCGAACCGAGCTCCGAGTAGTAAATAATCAATCAAATACTCAAAGTTTTGATTACTCGCACACCCCTAGTATTTACACCCTCCCCATACTCATTGGGTGTTACTGACCCACCCATACACATCCAGTAGTATTGACTCACCTGTCCAGCTGTGCCAACCTATACATGTATAGTGGTATAGACCCACCCATACACGTATAGTAGTGTTGCCTACCCAAACACATAAGGTGGTGTTGACGGGTTAGATGCCAACTGGACTATGAACTTGTTTCATAATCATTCATAGAATTCCATAATCTACTTAAGGATTAAAAGCACTCTTGTCAGTAGAGGTTAATACCACCAATGTCATAATTAATAGTGTACACTTCAGCTTTGCTGCAGCTCAGTTAAATGACAAAATATTTTATGCTAATATTGTTATTACTAGGCTACTACGAGAGTAAAGGGAATCTCTTAGATCATATGATCATCACGATAACGCTGTCCTACATAGAAATCGTTTTACACAGTGATAGTACATCCTTCAGCCTTTAGTGTAAAATTAATGGTGAATTAGTTGAGCAGTAGTGTTGGCTACCACAATTTCCTGCTGGCTTGGTTTTACTTTTGTACAAGATATTCTCATTTTTGTAGATCAAGTTTACAAAACCTATTTAATGATAAGCATGAGATTCACTTACGTAAGGCACAGCCCAATGATACTGAATCCTCTACCTCATCTTTATCAGTATGTTGCCAAGAGAGTGCTTTGTGACCGGTAAAGTCAATTTTCTTTTGATTCCAGTTCATAGTTTCTTCTTTACCGTAATTTATCCTTTGAGCATATTCTAGGAATGTTTTCTAAACAGAAGAAACAATCACTTTAATTTGAATTAAATACAGAGAAAAAACTCAATTTAATAATGGAATGAAATTGCTAAGAAAATCTTACCCTAGATCTGCAATGTTGAAAAATTTCCAAACTGATTAACTTTTATACAACAAATATAAAACTTTACTAAATACCCATTAAGTATTGTAGTCAATTTTCTTCATGAAGGATTTAGTTTATAAAAATATTACTAGAGTTGAAGCAATTTGCAAGTAGTGGGCCTTTGCAAACATACTACTAATCTACTACATTCAATAAACCAACAAGCAGTCTGTAGATAAAACAATAACATTAGCATATTTATTTACCATTGCTGATTGACCACAGAATATAAATCAGTTTACTTAACAGACTGACTACCCTAGCAGAATAAGGTATCTGACCACTGGGGCCAAAAATATTTTTTTGCAATTTTTTGTTGTTCTTATGTAGTGCTTTAAAATTATCTAGTAATGAAGTTTCAGCAAGTATTTTATAACTAGCCAATAACAAAAGTGTGAGTACCAATTTGGTACTCATGGCCTCTCACTGTGAACTGAGTAACCTAACTCATTGCCTCAGTAAGATGTCTTGAATTACGAGTAACTGCACTGTCAAACCTATAGAAAGAAAAGATTTTTATTTTAGGTAAAAAATCGTTAGTTTGAGTTGGTGGAAGTAACAAAATACCAATATTGTTTCTAAAAACAATTGAATAGACTATCAGGTCATATCACTGTTTTCTTCGCTTACACACCGTACATTTAACAATTTAAGGATAAGATTTTTCTTGCTAAGATTTTAATTAAACAAAAAAACATTCATTCATCAGTGACATAAACCTTGTCTTTTTCTTTACAGTTTCATTTTTAAAGTTTCAAAATTTATTTTTAATCAGCTGTTTTCTCAAATTAATGACTACCCATATTGGTACTCGTAGCCCCACAGACAAGTTTAAGTGAGTACTACATGGTACTAATTAAAATTTTTTTACGATTTGGAAGGCCTGAAGCTTGATAACCTAAGCCAAAAAGGCTTATTTGTGCGCCCTCCTTTACAGGAGGACTTCAAACCTCATCCAATCCAAGGTCCTTAGAGAACCTTGTGATTGCCTTGATGAGGTTTTCCTGTGCTACACCTTGGCCACGTTCTAAAACGCCACCCAAGGTGAGAGCCCGTTTCCTAGCTATGGCCGGGCAGTGGAAGAGGATGTGCCGTCCAGACTCATCCTCCTCCCCACATTTCCTGCACAAGAGAATGGGGGTTGAGAACCCCATCTTGTTCATGTGTGCCTGAAACGTCCAGTGTCCAGTTATAAAACCAACCACCCTTCAGAGTTCTGATCTTGACAGAGAAAGAGCTTCAGCCATGTTGGAGTATGATAGCCCCAACAGGACCTCCTTTGTTTGTCTGTTACCTGGCGTTGCCTCCCAGGTTTCCTGGTACTTGCCAGCGGCTCATGTAGAGGCAACCCTCTTGGCGAGGCTGTAAGCAGCCCTGCATTGGGCCAACGAGACATTCCTCAGTGCCTCTACTGGCACAGTGGTCTGCCCTCTCGTTTCCCAGTACACCGGTGTGACCTGGCACCCATGACAGAATTACTCTTGTAGAACGCGCCAGAGTTTTAAGAACTCTATGACAGTCCCAAACTAGACTCGAGGTGAAGTCGAAAGATGCAAGTGACCTTAGTGCCGCTTGACTGTCTGAGTTCAGATACATTGTTTTTCCCATAAGGCTAAAATCTATGTTTGCCTGAGCACAGGCATCTATGGCAGCCACTTCCGCCTGAAAAACTGTAGCCAGTTTGCCATGGCTACAACTGAGCTCAGTTTTTGACCTGGCACCATAGACCCCATAACCAGACCCAAGAATTGTTTGTGAGCCATCTATGTACCACGTGATTGCGTTCACCTTGTTCCCAATCTTTTTTTGTCACCAATGACGACACGATAGGGTTTGGCAAAGTCAGTTTATCTAGGCATCCTATTTGAACACATCTCTATACTGTCCGATTGTAGGATGCTAGAGATTTAGGTATGCTTACTGGCATAGTGAGCTTGCCAGCATCTGCTGGTCTGGAGCCTATATGCCGCAAGCCTTGCCTCTCCCATGATAAAAATGTCAAGGGGGGAGACTAAGCAGCACCTCCATTGCAGTGATGGGTGTACTCTTAATTGTTCCAATGATTCCGAAACTAGCTAACCGCTGCACCTTGGTTAGGTTTTTTACAGCAGTGATGTATTGGACGACCTTGGGTCACAAAATAATGGCTCCATATACAAGCATCGGTTTGACGACCCTCATATAAAGCCAATGTACCAACTGAAGATTCAGTCCTCACGTGCATCCAAAGGTGCGTTTCAGCCTCATCAATGTGGTCCGAGAGCGGTCTATGTCATGGGTGAGGTGTCTATTCCAGGTAAGTTTGTGATCTAACCATACACCCAGGTACTTAAATTCCTTAGACACCTGGACGCAGTTGCCAAAGATTCTTGGTACTCTGACAACCTCCGCATTCCTTTTATTTGTGAATGGTGCCATAACGGTCTTACCGGGGTGAACAGATAGCCCCTCCGCTATGCACCATGTCTCCATCATGGTACTCATGGCAGTCAACCTGTTAAATTCTTGACTCGACACTATACTACACCTATTATTTAAAGAAAAATAATTGAAATATTCATTTAAAGTGGATTTATTGGTAATAGTTCAAATGTTTGTATTAAATTATTAATACTTATTTAAATTACGCTTACATAAATTACTTACAGCTTCCGTAGAGAGATCTCTTAAGAAGACAATTGACTGATGGAAACCCATATGTTCTGAGAGAATTGTTAATAGAGTGTTGGATATCATATAGTGTACGGTCAATTCCAAAACTAGCTTTAGGTCATTTGGGCTGCAAGCCGATAGTTTGACTGAGAAGTAAGTTTCATCCTTTCCACCCACCTGCACAATGGGTTGACAAAAATATGTAACAATACGTTGAGTGCTTACAAGCCAGCCAAAAAATAAAATAAAATTAGTTTTCATCATCTTTTCTCCAAAAAAACACTTAATTCTTCAGTTTTGTGATTCAACAGTCAATTGTGTTTAGTCCTGCTTATATTGGCATATTTTTGTTTGTTTGATAAGAGGGGTGAATTTGATTTTACTTCCAACGTTTTAATTAATTTTCAGTAAAGGCTTTATCAGTTGTAGAACAGAGTATGTTCCATCTTACATTTATTCAAGAAAATCCTTTCAATAACAGGGAACTATTACAGTAACTATACAGCTATCAAAAAGTAAAGTAATTTGGCAATAAAGCAAAATAGTAATAAATTTAAAATTATTTCTTTGAATTATAACTTAATCTAATCTAGAGATTGTTTCATAATTCAGTAAACCAGGTAAAACTGTAAAACCGTAATGATTGAATACGAGGTACGTCCAGAAAGTAAGTTCCGTTTCCATTTATATCTGCTGCAGCGCTGCGATCGCAGTTCCGCGCATGCGCGGCAGACGCTCTGTATCAAGGAGAAGAAACGTGCTCCATTTTGAGATCGCTGTCAGTCTCGTACGCTCTGTTGTGCTTGTTTAAAATGTCGGTGTTGATCGAAAATCCCGCCGCTTGTGAAATCAGATCTGTGATTCGTTTTCTGAATGCTAAGAAAGTGAAACCGATTGACATTTATCGGCAAATTTGCGAGGTTTACGGACAAAATGCGATGAGTGATTCAATGGTGAGAAGATGGGTCCGACAGTTTAATGAAGGACGTAATGAAGTGCATGATGAAGAACGAAGTGGGCGTCCATCTTTGATTACAGAAGAACTGGTTCACACGATTGATTAGAAGATCAAGGAAAACCGTAAGTTTACAATGAGTGCTCTCGCTATGGAATTCCCCCAAATCTCACGATCATTAATTCATGAAATTGTTACAGAAAAACTGAAATTTCGAAAACTTCGCTCACGTTGGGTACCGAAAATTCTTACTGATCAACACAAAACACAACGGATGGGTAGTGCACTTCAGTTTTTGAACCGTTATGATGAAGGCAGTGAAGATTTTCTGTCACAGATAGTCACAGGAGATGAAACTTGGGTTTCTTATGACACGCCATAAGAAACTTCAACACTTCAATGATGACGAAGAGCTGAAAGAAAATGTTTCCAAATGGTTGAAGACACAGGCGGCAACCTTCTATGAAGAAGGCATAGAAAAACTTGTGCCACGCTATGACAAATGCCTGCAAAATTTCGGCAGTTATGTAGAAAAGTAGTTTAAGAGTTGTAGATTTTAGTGCAATAAATATTTTTTCTGTATCTGTAGACAAATTATTTTTATTACCAAACGGAACTTACTTTCTGGACGTACCTCTTAGAAAGGTAATATAATCACTTGAAATCAAGCTACATATAGTTCTTTGAAATATACCACTTTGGCTGCCTAGGTAGGGGGGCAACTCTGTAGTTTGGGTGGGGGGAAAAACTCAATATAGGGGAGACATAAAAATTAAAGACATAAAGAATGTTAATTGACTCATTTTACGAAGAAAGTTTAATTTACAACTTTTCTTGAAAATGCACTCCTACTGAGGTATAAAAAAAGCATTAAAAATTAAAATTTTTGCCCTGAAATGTTACATTTGTTAAAAGTTTTTTTAATAGCTAAAAAGTTTTTACTTATTTTTTTACTTGTATAATAGGAGAGGCCGTTCTCCTTCTTCATTACTCTTAGATTCTTCTTTTTTTCTAGACGATTGGCCAAAAGGCAAGATATTTTAAATTAATAAAAATAACAGGCTATTTCAACATAATTACAGTAAACCTCATTTTATCTGGACTAATATGGCGGTATCCCAGTCTGGATAACAAAATACAAAATAAAAATTAGGTAAATATCAGCAAAAGACGTCTACACGATACAATAGGCAATGTACACTTCACAGAGGCGCGCCGACATAAGTTAATAATTCTATAACTTAATTTACGTAAGATAATTCTGGGAACTGAAAGAACACCCCATAAAAATACTTACCATAGCTAAACTTGGCCAACGTCAGTGCTTTTATTTAAATGAACAACAAAAAGCTGAATTTACAAGATGCAATCCATACAGTAGCCTACATTTTGTTGGCTATTCTTGTGACTAAATGGTCTGGACAATGATAAACATCTGGATTGGGAGGTCATATGAATAAATCAGCTTTATACCATACAAAAGAACGTTTAATAACATTTACTGTCATACTAGAAAGTATTTATTCAGTATTCTGTACATTCATAACCGTACTATAACCTTGAATGTCTACGTACATAACTCAGCGGCAATTAATAGAAACAATAAAAAGTGCACAACAGGACAGCTAGCAACGCTAGCGTTCCGTGTGAATCGCCTAAGAACAAATTCAATACAAACAAATACAGTACTGGGATCCATGCCTGCACGTCTTATGATACTACACAAGCAACACAGTTGTAATGAGCTATAATGAGCCGGCATTGTCATGAGAGAACGACGTTTAATGTTTATATGGCAGTGTAAGAACTTTAGAAAACAAATATTTGCCGTCCATGGATCAATCAACTGATCTGTATAAACTGTAATACGGATAATTTGGGACCGGATAAAATGAGGTTTACTGTATCTCTAAGATGATGACTCATATAACACCATGTATGGAACAAAATTAGTTAAGGATAAAATTATGAAATATTTCTGACTGATGTCTTATGTAAAAAAATATAAAAAAAAAAAAACACTTTCAAATTTGTAGTTAATAAACTCCCAATCAGATTCTGGTTTCCCAAAAAAAAAAAGAAAAGAAAATATGATCGAAAGTATTTTTTTTTTTTTAACTTCACTAGCCAGTTAACATGCCCTTGCAAGCCTGTACGTGAACTTTATTCAACGAGTAAAGTACCGACCGTTGGCTCAGTGGGGATTCGAAGCTTGGACAATGCCCTCAATAGTCCGAAACATTAGCCACTGAGCCACCACACCAGAAAAATATGACAAGTCTGCGTATTCAATATTACTGACAACCTACAAAATAATGAGCATCTGAGTTTGAAGATTGTTTTACTAAGAAGGTAAGAGGCCTCTGAAAATTCCAATGACATCGCTGTTTTCCTCGCTTAATTCTATGTTACAACATATGCATTTAAAAATGTTATTAGTTATTGATTAAAAAACAGTTAGTGATTTTTATTCTAGTATGTAACAATACATGAAGTGGAATTTTAAATAGTTTTTACTATGCATCAACTCAAAAACCTGTTATTGAATCACATTTATATTTTAATACGTGGTTGACAGGATTGTATTTTAAGTTTTATAAATTTCATAGTTTTAACTTTGCAAGAAAAAAGTTATTATTAATTTCCTAAAAAACAGTTTTCTTATCTTATAGAGGTAGTACAATCCAAAACATAGTCTCGTTTTAATCCTTATGAAATGTATAGTTAATACATTACTTTTATATGCGTAAGTATATTTAGTGATATTAAATTTATTTAAATCAATTGAAATTGATTAATTTAAAGTGATTTTAAAAGTGATTGAAAAAACAATAACAAGAATAACACATATAAAAGTGTATCATAACTATTGCAACCCACCCTTATAAAATCATTATTGGGCCCATCGAGGGTGGGTGCGAAGGCACCGAACTAAGGACACAGAAAAAAAACACAAGTTACGTCCAAAATGTAGTTTTTTAAAAAAAAGAAAAATTTTAATATTTGATTTGGTAGCAAAACATTGAAAATAGAAAAAAAAACCAGTTGTCCATTTTAGGGTTAAATCAATTTTTTTAGGCCTAACCAAAATATAAATAAATCCTTAAATATTCACAACAATAATAAATTAACAATAACCAAAGAACACATACAAGAATAAAATAAATAACAAAATATATGAATGAACATGAAAACAACATTTAACAATAACTACAAATAAATATAGATAACAAAATAATTAATAAATAAAACAGCACAAAATAACAAACAGATTTAATGACCGGGGCCTCGGGAACGTAAAAAGTAATTCCGATGATAGGCCAATTTTTAAGTTAAAAAAGAAACAAACAAAAACTTAAACCAAAAATTGCACCAAATCTAGGCAAATTAAAAATTAGACGAAACTTGGCAGCTCCTAATGGGAATTGGAAGTTGAAAACAAGCCCCAGAGAACACCGTTAACAAAAAACCTATTCCCAACCAACAAGAAATAAACTAAAAATATATAAAAATAAAATCTAACTGTTCACTGCTAGAAAGCCCGGAAAAAACCCATCCTTAAACACAAAGTTCATGTATAACAACTGTCCCGCCCAATCAAAACAAAAGAACCCCACTGCAGCATAATAAAGTCAACAAATTCACAAGTTAAACAAACTTTATTTTCTTTTTTAAAAATATTTTTATCTTGATCACAAAAACCTTGCTGCCCGGGAGGCAGCAGAAAAAAGGAAAGAGTTCACCTGCATGCTGGAGTCTTCTGCTTGGGGAAATGGTGAATAAGCACAGTGAGGAAGGGGAGAAGAAGGTGGCAGCTCCCTCTGAGCCGAAAGAAGGCCAAGTAATCGGCCCAGCCCATAGATCCTCATGTATGTCCCCTGGCGACGTCAAGGTCTCGCCAGACCTCAATGCAGGTTTTCTCTCGCCATTGGAAACAGAAGAATACAAGACAGACGAACAGGAAAGACGGCTGGGAAGAAGGAAAAGAAACACACGGAAAGAGCCAAGACAACGATACAAGAAATAAAACAAACATGGAGGAAGGCAGAGCCATCCAAGAGACGAATCGAACTCTATGCCACGGCACACTAAACATTTCATAAGCATTAAATGGGATCAATCAATTAAATCAATTAATTAATTTTACAATCTCTCGTAGCCGAGAAAACGTTTTTCCAGAAAATTAACATGAAAGGTTGTTATTTAAATTATAAAATTCTGAAATTTATTAAAAAAATAGAAAACATTCTTGTCAACCAAGTATTAAAATGTAAATATGATAATTTAACAGGTTTTTGAGTAGTAAAGTGTAAAGTTGATGTACAGTGAAAACTAGTTAAAATTCCTGTACTTTTATTGCTCTAATAATACCGCACACAACAATGACAATAAATGTAATGCATTTTATCAATTTAATATTGAATTATTTTGGCTCAATTATCAATTATGTGTTATTTAATATAAAATTGAATCCTCTTGTTTGTAAAGTTTATATAATTTCCCGCTCAGTCTATTTCTCATTGTTTTGCTGGAGTGCGGACATTAATTATGTTATGATACTGAGTATGTTAGTAAGTAATTTAGTTTGTGTGTGTATAATGTATATATGTGTGTGGTTACCGTCACCGTGCTATGCTGCTGTGGTCGCTGGCTGCTCGACCGCACGGCCGTCGGGTGACCCCGTGATGGCGTCTCACTCTTCCTCCCCCTGCCACCATCAACTTTACAATCAGATCACTTCGCCAGCACCCTTGCCCCCTACTCCAGACTTCTTAAGACAGCCCATGTCAATACTCAATCTCTTCTTGGTCATATTGACGAATTTCGTTTAATTTTTGAATTTTCTTCTTTTGATATCGTTTTAATTTCCGAATCCTGGCTCAAGCCTAATATATCAGATAAAAGTGTTGATCTATCTGGATATACTCTTTATCGTAATGATCGTCTGTCCAAAGGTGGTGGAGGAGTTGCAGCTTTTGTCAAATCTAATTTACCTACTACAATACTGTACTCGTCTGACACCACCAGGTTGGGGCGACCTGAGTACATGTTTCTTGATGTTTCTGTTAATAATATACATGTTTTAATTTCTGTTTGTTATAGGGCACCTAATCTTGGTTTTCTCGTTGAATTTGAATCCATTCTTCTTGATCTTATGGCTCGTTATAGTCATGTCATTGTAACTGGTGACTTTAACTTGAACCTTTTGGGCCCTGCTACTTACGATCAGACTAACTTAACAAGAATGTTTCACTCTTGTAACATGACTATACTGCTTTTACAAGCAACCCATCACACTGCTACTACGGATACATGGCTGGACGTCATGGCTGTCTCTGACCTGTCCCATGTCGTGCACCACGGTCAGCACCCTGTCCTTGGCCTGTCAAGACACGATTTAATATTTTGTGTATATCGTCTAACCACCCCTAAATGTGAACCCAAATTCATCTCGTACAGGAGACTCAATAATATTGATTCTGATGCACTTCTAGCTGATGCACTCCTAATGTCTTGGCATGATATAATCCACGCTCCTGATGTCAATACTATGGTAAACATGTTTAATAATTTCACAATTTGCCTCCTTGATAAGCATGCTCCCTTGATCACTAAGAGGGTCACCAAGAAACCAGCCCCATGGATTAATGACTACTTACGTCAACTACAGAGGTTAAGGGACATTGCTTTTCGTAGGGCTAAAAGAACTAAGTCATCTGACGATTGGGCGGAGTATAAAAGACTGAGGAATAAGACTCAGCAACAATTTCGCAATGCCAAGATACGATTCTATTATAGATCTTTCTCTGGTGTCGTATAAATATAAATATTTCACTAACATTCCAATCGATCTGTCCAGAGCTCGTGACTTTGTCAGTGAGCTGAATGCCACTCCTCTTTGCCGCCCTCGCCATCAGTTCGTCTTCACTCAGGTGACTGAGGCTGATGTGCTTGATGCTGTGATGAGGATGACTAGCAACGCAGTCAGTACTGATAAAATCCCTATTAAAATTCTCAAACTTTTACTTCCAGCAATACTGACTGTGATTACAGCTATTTTCAATAAATCTTTAACCACATCTACTTTTCCGTCTGAGTGGAAATCTGCTATTGTGCGCCCTCTACAAAAAGTTTCGTCACCTCAAGTTGCATCAGATTTCAGACCTATCAGTATCTTGCCAGCGTTGTCAAAATGCCTCGAAAGGTTAGTCCGTCAGATGTCATCGTTTATGGAGAGTGCTGGATTATTGTCCAATTTCCAATCTGGATTCCGTTCAAGATTCAGTACTTCCACTGCCCTTCTTAAAATTACTGACGATGTCCGCTCTGCTATTGATAAGTCCCTACTTACCATCTTGACTCTATTTGATTTCTCTAAAGCTTTCGACTGCGTTTACTATCCCCTTCTTTATATAAAAACGCTCTCTGGTGGTTTTTCTGATGGTTGTATTGAATGGGTCAGGTTGTACTTGACGGACCGTCGGCAGTGTGTAAAGGCAGACAACAGAAAATCTGACTGGGAACTGGTGACTAGAGGTGTGCCCCAGGGTTCTGTGCTTGGGCCACTCTTATTCTTACTCTACATTAACGATGTGACTACTGTTATCAATTTCTGCAAATTTCACTTATACGCTGACGACCTACAAATATATACTCACTTCACTCTGAAAGACTTGCCTACTGCCGTAACTAACATTAACTGTGATATCCAGTCTATCACAAATTGGGCTGTCAAGCATGGCTTAAAGCTCAATGAGGCCAAAACCCAAACAATATTGTTGGGCTCTACTAGACTCACTTCTAACATTGACCTGACAAATATACCAAAACTCAAACTTAACAATACAGAATTACCGTTTTGTGACAAAGTTAAAAACCTAGGACTATTATGAATAAAAATTTGAACTGGACTGATCAAGTAGCTGTAATGTGTAATAGAGTTTTTGCTGCTATACACACTTTGAAAAGATTTGCCATGTTTTTCCCTCTCAATGTCAAGGTGTTGTTAGTAAAGACTCTAGTTTTCACTCACTTTAACTACTGTGATACTGTAATCAATGACATGTCTGTTGAGCTCGCGGAAAGATTACAGCGTGCCCAAAACTACTGTATCAGATTTATTTTCAACCTGAGGCGAAGGGATCATGTTACTCCATTTTTCTACCAATTTTCTATCTTAAAGTTAAACAATCTTCGACAATTCCATATCCTGATATTGTTGCACAGTATTCTTCAAAACAAAATTCCTAATTATCTGTCAGAGCAGTTTGTTTATCTGTCACAAGTTGGTGTGCGTAGAACAAGACGTGGTGAGTCAATGTTAGCTATTCCAGTTCACCGCACCACCACTTTCAACAAATAATCATTTATTGTCTCCGCGTGCAGGCTCTGGAATGCTCTGCCTGATAATATCAGATCCATCGATAAGCGCACTAGGTTTGGGGCGGAGGTGAGGTGCTATCTGCTGCGGGCCTAGCGGGAGTAGTGGTTGGTGTCGCTGTGGCTTGGTGGTGGCGGTAATAAGTGATTGTGCCGAATGAATGTAGTTTTGAATAAATGTTATGAATAACAGTAGTTTTGTTTGAGATAGTCGAAATATTTTTAAGTTTAAATATTGCAATTTCTATTTTGTATTTCCTTGTAAATTGTTATTTATATTTGAAAATATCTTGTTATGTATGATGAGGTTAAGTGGTAGAAAGGGCTTTGCAGCCCTAACTTCGCCTCTTGAATATAAATAAAGAAGTTTTTCATTTCATTTCATAATAGGATAATAATTATTAAAACTTGAAATAAAATTTTAAAATGCATGTCATAATGTAAAATCAAACTAGAAAAGCAATGGTGTTATTGAATTTTTCAAAGGTCTCTTAATTTCTCAGTAAACAACCTTCAAACTCGGGTGCACATAATTTCTGGGCGGACAATATATAAACTTGCTCATATATTTTAGCTGTTTTGGATCTATATTTAAAACATTGGCGGTTCTTTGAAAATTGGTAAAAAGTGTGTTTTATTTTAAAAAAGATTTCCATTTTAGCTGAGAGTGGAAAAGTCACAAAAAATTTTATGCACTTCCCTATTGTTACATTTTTATGATACTTTTTCATCATTTTAGTTTATTTTATAGTGACACTAACTGATTAGAAACTACTGCAGAGTAATAGTCTTTAATTTATCAAAATTCACATTTATTGTTTGAAATTATGTAATTTTATTAATTAAGAGCTCACCTCATGAAAAGAAGGACTTCTTTTAGAATTCTCTTGGTTTTTGAATTTATTGTCATCATCAGATTTGTTTGATGTAGCCCCCAATTGTGAAGTACTCGATCGAGGAGAAACCCGAAGTCCCTGTATGTAATAACAAGTTGTTAGTAGTTTAATATGGAACTTACTACTTATAAAAATATATTTGATTGAGTTTTTAAAAATATTTTTTATTCCAGCAAAATGTTACACAGATTACAAACACAATGAAAAATCTCTGGAAAAAACACTGATTACTTTTCAAGTATTGTAACCAGCGATAACAAGACAAAGTACAAATCAGTTTTAAGAGTTCAGGTTTTGTATTACAGCTATTGTTACAGAAAATTACTTTTATTATCTTCTTCTTTAAAGATAAATGCCAAGAGAGTAAAATTTATTTACAGGCAAACAAATTTTCTTAGTAAATCAAAATTTTAATTTTAAAATTTCGCAATAATTACAATAGCAATTCTAGAGACCATTAAATATCAAACCAACCATTAAATATCATGATGTTAGTAATCATAGGCATCCTACTAAATATACTACTGATAAACAAAGGTATAAATACCCTGAATTATAATTATACAGTGTACAGGTTGCTAATTTATTCAAATCATTACTTTTATCTATTGTGCAGGATTAAAATATTGATCAGTTAATTCCAAACAATTTTAATAATTTACCAACTTCAAATATTTTTGAGCAAAGTAATGAAAAAAAAACCGTCAATTTTTATTGATAGTACTTCAGAATTAAGAGGTAGTTGGCGCTATTTAATCTTTAAAAAATAGAAATTATAGTGGGAGGAATTGTATTTCTTCTAAAGTAATTTTAAACATTTGTCCAAATATAGTATCAGTCTTAACTTATATAAATAGACAAAAGGTTTCAAACAGGAAGCTTTCCAGATAGAAGAAAAGAAGCTGTCGTCATACCAATATTTAAAAAAGGCTCTGAGCTTGAGTGCATGAACGTTTGCCCTATCTCCTTGTTATCTAAGTCTTTGAGAAATTAATGAAAACGAGAGTAATTGGATATCTTGATAGGATTACATTTTTTAGTGATAATCAGTTTGGTTTTAGATCAGGTATTAATACAGAAGCAGCTTTACTGAGTTTTATGTTCATTGTTTCAAAGAATATAAATTCTGGTAAGAAGATTAGTGGTCTGTTTTTAGACACTGAAAAGTGTTTGATATGGTTGATAGTAAAATTTTATTGAATAAGCTTTATAATTTGGGAATTAAATGTATCGATTATAACTGGTTCTATTGTTATCTGTCTAATGGAAGACATGTTGTAAGGATTATTTTAGTCAATTGGGCCATTTGAGGTCTGGTGGCCCCGGAGCTTGATTTTGGGGCCCATTTTACATCAGATTTATGCACTGCTCAGTTTAAGCTAATCTTAGACATTTTGCTGAATACCACTCTTTAGTATGTGGTAGATAGTTGGGAGAAAATTTCGATTAACACAAATAATGAAATCAGAGATCACTTACTCTTAAAAGAAAAACGTATATAAAATGTTTTTTCTCAACTTAAAATCAATTTTTTCTTAAGGACCCCCATATTAACTGGGTTTCAAATCATTTCAAATGATTCAAACATGTTTCATTTGAAATGATTTGAAACCCAGTTAATATGGGGGTCCTTAAGAAAAAATTGATTTTAAGTTGAGAAAAAACATTTTATATACGTTTTTCTTTTAAGAGTAAGTGATCTTGATATGAGTAGTGTAATGTATTTTTTTTTGTTTTTTTGTTTGTTGTTTTTGTTTGTTGTTTTGTTTTGTTGTAATGTATTTCAAAATGTACTCTTGTTTGAATTGTCTCTGTAGAGGCAGTGTATGTGACCAGCTAAATGTGGAAATAGGTAATTGCAGGAACATTTAATACTTGGGGGTTGTACTCCTTGTTTGAACTGTCTCTGTAGAGGCAGTGTATGTGACCAGCTATGTATGGAAATAGCTGATTGCAGGAACATTTAATACTTGGGGGTTGTACTCCTTGTTTGAACTGTCTCTGTAGAGGCAGTGTATGTGACCAGCTATGTATGGAAATAGCTGATTGCAGGAACATTTAATACTTGGGGGTTGTACTCCTTGTTTGAATTGTCTCTGTAGAGGCAGTGTATGTGACCAGCTATGTATGGAAATAGCTGATTGCAGGAACATTTAATACTTGGGGGTTATACTCCTTGTTTGAACTGTCTCTGTAGAGGCAGTGTATGTGACCAGCTATGTATGGAAATAGCTGATTGCAGGAACATTTAATACTTGGGGGTTGTACTCCTTGTTTGAACTGTCTCTGTAGAGGCAGTGTATGTGACCAGCTATGTATGGAAATAGCTGATTGCAGGAACATTTAATACTTGGGGGTTGTACTCCTTGTTTGAACTGTCTCTGTAGAGGCAGTGTATGTGACCAGCTATGTATGGAAATAGCTGATTGCAGGCACATTTAATACTTGGGGGTTGTACTCCTTGTTTGAACTGTCTCTGTAGAGGCAGTGTATGTGACCAGCTATGTATGGAAATAGCTGATTGCAGGAACATTTAATACTTGGGGGTTGTACTCCTTGTTTGAACTGTCTCTGTAGAGGCAGTGTATGTGACCAGCTATGTATGGAAATAGCTGATTGCAGGAACATTTAATACTTGGGGGTTGTACTCCTTGTTTGAACTGTCTCTGTAGAGGCAGTGTATGTGACCAGCTATGTATGGAAATAGCTGATTGCAGGAACATTTAATACTTGGGGGTTGTACTCCTTGTTTGAACTGTCTCTGTAGAGGCAGTGTATGTGACCAGCTATGTATGGAAATAGCTGATTGCAGGCACATTTAATACTTGGGGGTTGTACTCCTTGTTTGAACTGTCTCTGTAGAGGCAGTGTATGTGACCAGCTATGTATGGAAATAGCTGATTGCAGGAACATTTAATACTTGGGGGTTGTACTCCTTGTTTGAACTGTCTCTGTAGAGGCAGTGTATGTGACCAGCTATGTATGGAAATAGCTGATTGCAGGCACATTTAATACTTGGGGGTTGTACTCCTTGTTTGAACTGTCTCTGTAGAGGCAGTGTATGTGACCAGCTATGTATGGAAATAGCTGATTGCAGGAACATTTAATACTTGGGGGTTGTACTCCTTGTTTGAACTGTCTCTGTAGAGGCAGTGTATGTGACCAGCTATGTATGGAAATAGCTGATTGCAGGAACATTTAATACTTGGGGGTTGTACTCCTTGTTTGAACTGTCTCTGTAGAGGCAGTGTATGTGACCAGCTATGTATGGAAATAGCTGATTGCAGGAACATTTAATACTTGGGGGTTGTACTCCTTGTTTGAACTGTCTCTGTAGAGGCAGTGTATGTGACCAGCTATGTATGGAAATAGCTGATTGCAGGCACATTTAATACTTGGGGGTTGTACTCCTTGTTTGAACTGTCTCTGTAGAGGCAGTGTATGTGACCAGCTATGTATGGAAATAGCTGATTGCAGGCACATTTAATACTTGGGGGTTATACTCCTTGTTTGAACTGTCTCTGTAGAGGCAGTATATGTGACCAGCTATGTATGGAAATAGCTAATTGCAGGAACATTTAATACTTGGGGGTTGTACTAGAAGTAAGTTTAATTGCGAATCAATAATTTAAACATCAAATTGAATAATACATTGAGGTTGTTTTATTTGTTGAAACTATTGTGTTCTCTTAACACACTTCGATCTATCTACTGTTCTTCAGTTTAAATTAGGCTTTAGTACAGATTGGTGTGCTGGGGAGGAACTAATGTTAGCAACTTAGTGACTTTAATCAGGCAGCAAAAATATAAGAATCATAACAAAAGAGAGCTCTGATGCATCTCGACCTCTATTCTTGCAGTTGAGGTTTTTGACATTGACACTCCTATTCATTTTAAAGGTATTATCTTTTTTTTTAAGAAGCGGACATTTTCCCAGTAATGAAGGGTCCTACAGGAGGAAACTAAGAAATGAAAGTAATTATTTAATACCAAGACAATTTTTTATGTATTATAAAAAATTTTTTGATTTTACTGTATCCAAACTACGGAGTATATTACCAGTGAATTTAAGGAATGAAACAAATTATAGAACATTTTAAAAATGTCTTAAGCAATGGTTATTTACTTTTAATAATATGGAATTCATGTTAAGTGGTTACTAAATGCTTTTTGGAGAGATCAGGTGACAGGATTGTCTAATATGGTTTCTTTGATGTAAGGTTGGTATTGGCTAGTTAGATAAATGGGTTATTCTTTCATGTAGTGTTTGTTTGGTATGGTTTTCAGTGACAGGAGAAATATATATACTCAGTTGTACACTGTTTATAACCCAAACGCACTACCGGATTAAACTAGAAACACTATTACGAAAATATTATTTTTGTAATTATTATGCGTATATGCGCTTACGGCGTTTAGAGCAAAGTCAACATATGCGCATATATGTGCTTACGGCGTGATAAGGGTTAATGTATCTAAATGTCATGTTGTCTCATTTACAAGACTTTCACCATATTGGCTTGGCCACATTGACTTGATTAACAGTCAAGGTTCGTTTCCTTCGAGTCTTGGGCGTTCGCCTGGGTCATAACTACCAAACCCCACCAATCTTGGAACTCCTGCTGTAGTTCAATGTCCAGCTTCTCCATCAACGCCAGCTTATAGACATACTTTTCCTTAGAACTTAGGCTTAAGCGGCCGGTGTCATACTTTTCCTGTTTAAGTTGGTCAATGGTGGGATCGACTCTGCTAATTTATTGGAGAAGGTCAATTTCCATGTGCCTAGAGGAACAAGATTTTTGTACATGTTTGCACATACATACCAACCAACAAACTATGCCTACAATTGAGGACTGGCCAGGTTGCAGCGCCTTGGGAACCGGGTTGGCACAAATATAGACTTTTTCATGGAGCCACCGCTGTCCTTCAAAAGGAAATTCATTGCATTGACTAAACATTAATTTAGTAGTTGGTATTGTTAGTTTATCTATTTTAACATTTATCAATATATAGGCTATTCAAATAGTTTATATTTGTTCCATTTAATTTATAGATGCTGTTATTGGTTTTCTTAGTCTTATCTGTTAATATCTATTTTCTCATAAAACGCATGCAATTAAAGTTTTGCCGTACTGTAGTTGATGTTTTCACTGTTTTTGTTGGTGTTATAGTAAGTTATTAGTTATTGAAATTATTATCATTATTGTTAATTATGATTGTCAGCATTGTTTGTTGAATTGCATTATTGTTTTATATATTTAAATTAATTTCCGTTATTCCAGTTTAAATTGTCAGTATTGATTGTTAGTGTATGCATGTCTTACCATCTTGTGTCTAGTCTTATAAAATATGTAAAACATTAATAGATTAATAGAATAAATCATTAAACTGCATTTTGGAACGCTAAATTATATTCCATTTATTGAATGTAAGTTTTAGATGGCCAATATCTGTAAAAGATAGAAACTGACTTTAAAATTGGAAATCTTATATTATTTCCACTCAATTTAACTTTAATTAAATTTTTCTATATATGTATATATACTGAAGATATTGTCAGCCTGCAAGATTAAATAATGTAAAAATAAATTCCACACAATTGCAGTTTACACTTTTAAGCCGTACTATGAGACAACTATATGTAGAAATTTTCTGATTGTTTTATTAATTGATTTAGACTAAATTGCAGTTTACACTTTTAAGCCGTACTATGAGAGAACTATATGTAGAAATTTTCTGATTGTTTTATTAATTGATTTAGTTAATCAGGAAACTTTCTTATGCTGGTCAAACCTACCTGACCCAAAAATAAACAAAATTCTATCATGTCTAAAATTTTATGTCACACATTTTCAATTAATAAAACGACGGTTTTATATAAATGCTATTGTAAATTCATTGTTGCACAATCCATACATCTTTTTGTTACTGTTTTCATCCTCTTTCCTTTCTGTAAATGTCAGTGTACCTAACAATTATTTTTTATGTCTAAATTGTAACAATGTTTAGTTACATTGATTTTAGAAAAATTAAAATATTTGAAAAAGTACTCGCAATAGAAAATTAATTCAAACTCTACACCCCTCAAATAAAAAAGTAGATTTTCCCCATTAGAAATAAAATAGTGAATATTTGTTAAAAAAAAATCTTTTCATGTTGAGTCTGATCAACATGTTTTCTGCAATTTACAGGTTTTGGTGACGTTACGTTTACTTCCTCCCTGTAGCTCCCTGATTGGTTCTCATCTCTTTTGTTCGAGGCATTTTACATGTAGTGGGGGGGTCTACGTAAATAATTTGACCAACGGTCTTTTCGGGCTGTTTTGCTGCCGTCTTTTGCTGTATTAAGTTCGCCACCTTTTGAACCGTTCTTCCGTTACATTTTGGAGTTCGGCAATTTTCTGTTGGGAAGCAGTGAGAGTGTTATTTGATTGTGTGGGACGTTGATGTATCAGGCAGCACCTTTGGTTTAAATCACTGTTCTTTGGAAGCAACGTAAGTTTGAATTTTGTTTTTAGCTTATAGATTCTCGTTGTTAGCTTTGTGTCCCCTGCCCTTTTAGTTGTTCACACGAAAACCTAGTAAATGTGTCTGTTTTTTTTTTTTTTTTTTTTTTTTTTTTTTTTTTGTTCTTTTAAGTGTCGCTCTTCTGGTGACATTTTAGTTAATTTTGTCATAAGTCAGATTTTAGTAATACAAAAAAGATATTTTAAAAATCAAAATAACTATTGGTTATTTTGTTGTTTTGCAGATTCCTGAGGCAGAATTCATTCGTTCATTTTAAGAAACATACATACAGAATTTATAGAAAAGAATTTGACATATTGAAAAGTTTAATTTAGCTTTCTTTATACCATTAATTGAGAAAAGTTTTTGTTTGAATTAAAATGGTGGGATCAATTGTATGTAAAAGTAATATTGTATGGCCCTATTGTAACTATTAGGGCCATACAATATTACTGTATGTGAATGGGAGGGTGGGTGGGTCAATACCACTGCACGTGTATGGGAGGGCAGGTATTAAAACAAAATGTTCCAAATTTATTTGGTGGCAAGAAACTGCATAAATACTGAAATCATAATGTAAGTAACTGCCTAATAATTCCAAAGATACCAACCAATGACCAGCACATGTAAAATTCAAATTATTCTACAGAAATTTTGGTAACGATTACCACAATGCAGCTTTTTTAAAACGACTATTATGTATGGGTTCTGAGTTAAGTTTGACCAGTAGTATTTTTCAGGATGTTCCAGCAAATATCCCTGAGGACACACTCAATCCCACTGTGCGTGTGTGTGCGTGCGTGTGAGTGCGTGCGCGAGCGAGTGCGAGTGAGGGGCGTTACACTTGGTTTTGTGTAACGATTAAATTACATTGGAATTGACAACAATTCTAATAAAATAATTTTTAAACTAAGCTTATAAAAGATTAGAGGTAACAATCCAGTTTCATGAGAAAAGTGAGTGTTGGCCACAGTAACATCGTGGTAAATTAAATAGCGTCAATAGTTCAGTGCGTGTATGGGTGGGTGGGTGTATAGGTTAGGTCCAAACAACGATGGACTTGTTGGAATAAAACGTACGTACAACTTAAACAATTTATGTAAGGCTTACAACTCAGCAGTACTGTAGCTAAATTTGTAGGATGTAAAGCGAGTAAATGTTGTCCTCAGATCGTCGTATGCTGCTAGATGTAATGCAGCCGTCACGTCGATAAAACTGACCACTATTGAAAAGAATGATATATACGAGGCGTGTTTTTAAAGTATGTACCATTTTGGAATCCCACCACTGTAGCGCTGCGGTCGGCGTTCAGCGCAAGCGTGCTGGGTACTACTATCTTTTGGCAAGCCACTGTCGATACAAGCCATTCGACTGCATTTAAGGTCACTTATGACTGTTTAAATTGTGACAGAATGTTTGAAGGACCGAATGTTATGCTTACGGTAGGTTCCCAAAATGTTGACGG